>JADBJO010010724.1:25000-42500 GCA_016801955.1 Conus betulinus | reverse complement strand
ACAAACTCTGAAATCACACCTATGTTTGTTTTGACCGGATAACTGTGTAGGTAATTTTGCCTCAGCATTGCTATGCAATGTGATGCAGCCTTATCAGTGTTAGTCCTTTATGTTTGTAGTAAGGAAGTGGGACGCTTCCTGTCTTGCCTGAGACAGTAAGTTTGATTGCTGAGTCAGCACCCCCCTCCTCCGGCAAGCGCTACCCCGTCCGTCTAACGATAATTCCCTCTGAACCCGGTAATACCGGTGACATCGACAGGAGGACACCAACAATTCAAAACGGAGATCACCATGGCAACAGAGCATGAGAGGCCATAGAATTGGAGCCCTTTCTTTATGCTGATCGATGAGGATGAAGATGATCCTAAGGACTCCCACCGCGGTGTGAGACTGACAAGGCTGTACTCTAATCTTATATTCACCAGGCATTCCAACGTCAATCAGACCAGAGGGACACAGGTACATGCAGTGCTGGTTGACAAATTTGAGCAGTGCTCTCAGATATGCATTCATTACGTGGGTAAAAAACTCGACTTCACGGTTCCAGTCTTCCCGTTTTTGAGCCCGTATCAAATCCAAGTCTGGGAAAGAGTGGTCGGGGCAGAGAAATCTGAAAAAAGAATGGCTCCGATGGGAATCGAATCCACGACCTTCTGGCCGGGGACCTGTGACGTTAACCACTGCGCCACGGCGGCCGGCTTGTTTCTTTGTTTGTTGCTTCCGTTTTGCCAGTATTGTCAGCTTGTGGGCCGTGCACGTGGTCTCCAATCTATCCTGGAACAGAGGTCTCTCTCGCAATGTCCACATGTAAACAGAGAGAGAGAGAGAGAGAGAGAGAGAGAGAGAGAGAGAATATGGTTACTGATATAGCTCAGCCGATAGCAAAGGGCCATAACAGGGCTGTCACCAACACCCAGTTCAAGCATATACGTCCAGCTACATACTGTAGAAACGAACATTGAACATGAATAAAGAGGTCCTCCTTTTTTTGTGAGAAACGTCACACACACACGGTACCTAACACAAACGGCGCACTTACATCGGTAATTGCCGAGCCGGTTACCAAGCGGTTTTCCCCAGTTTGTTTCAGCAACAGTATCTAATTCTAGCGGCTTAAACGCATTTCACCTTCAATAATTGACGAAGACAAAAGGAGGGCGGGGCCAGGTCGTCGTTGTCGCCGGGAATGGTTGTTGTGTACAAGTCTACACCCGTTTCAGAACATGCTGCCGCCGCCGCTTTATTGACACCGGAGCCTGCTGAGCTGGAATGGCTTTGACTGGCGGGGTTTTTGTTTCACATAAATCATTACACAATGCGGCGGTTGCGCGAATGTGTGTGGTGTGTGTGTGTGTGTGTGTGTGTGTGTGTGTGTGTGTGTGTGTGTGTGTGTGTGTGTGTGCATGCCGGAGTGTGAGTGACAAAGAGGACGCCATGTACGCCGTGTGCACATTGACAGAGTTTATGGTCTTTTCTGTACAGTTCGCGGTGACCCAATGTTTAGTTTTTTTTGTGGTGTGGAGTACAGGCACGAAGCAGCATGTCCAATGCCATTTGTCAGCACAGGTCTAGAGACGCGAGGGAGACATAAATGCCATTTGTCAGGACAGCTCTAGAGACGCGGAGGGAGACATAAATGCCATTTGTCAGCACAGCTCTAGAGATACGGAGGGAGAGACGTAAATGCCATTTGTCAAAACAGCTCTAGAGACGCGGAGGGAGACGTAAATGCCATTTGTCAACACAGCTCTAGAGACGCGGAGGGAGACGTAAATGCCATTTGTCAACACAGCTCTAGAGACGCGGAGGGAGACGTAAATGCCATTTGTCAAAACAGCTCTAGAGATACGGAGGGAGACGTAAATGCCATTTTGTCAAAACAACTCTAGAGATACGGAGGGAGACATAAAAGCCATTTGTCAACACAGCTCTAGAGATACGGAGGGAGACGTAAATGCCATTGGTCAAAACAGCTCTAGAGATACGGAGGGAGACATAAGGTTTGTCAAACATCTCTAGAGATACGGAGAGAGACATAAGTGACACAGCAAATATAGACACGTTCATCAGCGCCTGTTTTCTATGTTTTGCTTGTTTGTTTTTAAGCATTTCTTTTTGATCAATGATGGTGTGTACTTAAATAAGTTATTGAACTGAAGCAGCAACAAAGCAATAGCTTATGGTGTGCTCAGTGACGAAAAAAAAAATCACAACAATAAAACACAGCAGATGAATAGTATTGTCAACATGGACACGACGACAGAAAAACAAAACAAAACTAAGTATTGTAAGGGGACAAATGTAGAAAATCTTAAATGAAATTGAAAAAAGGAACCCATTTAAAACTACCACCGCCCACACCAAAACAACAGCAGTACACCAAGCACCAAACAAACAAACAAAAGCGGAATCAAACGAGAGTGGCAGGAAAGCAAGTCAATGACGCTGAATTTTCAGAAGGCGTTGATCCACTATGCATACACATTCTAGTCTATGAGAGAAACTGCCTGTTCCAGAAACTTGACTGTTAGAATTGATCAGTAGTACACAAGTGTCAGATGGAATGGGCGTGAAAGTGAGCAACATGGTGTGACTCTCTACAGGTGTATGTCTGAGTTGGTGTGTTGTTGTTGATTGCATAGTAAAAGCAGGGGCAGTGGCAGTAGTAGTAAATGGAAGTAGTAGTCATATTTATATAGCAGCGACAGCAGCAATATATTTCTTTTCATTTTACTTAATTTACAAAATTTATTACGAGAGAGAGAGAGAGAGAGAGAGAGAGAGAGAGAGAGAGAGAGAGCGAGAGAGAGAGAGAGAGAGAGTGTGGCATGCAAATGTGTCATGTGTGTGTGTGTGTGTGTGCGTGCGTGCGTGCGTGCGTGCGTGTGTGTGTGTGCATGTGCGCGCGCGCGCACGCGCGTGTGTGTGTGTGCATGCATGCATGCGTACGTACGTGCGTGCGTGTGCATGTATGTGCGAGCGCGTGTGCGTGTATGTGTGTGTGTGTGTGTCGGTGCACGCGCGACACGTTTCTCACAGGCACAGCTCAGAAGACCAAGCCGCAGTCGGGCTGGACCACCTGGACCGAGTGGTCACCCTGCACCCACACGTGCGGCTTCGGCGTGCGCAACCGGATCCGGGAGTGGCGCTACGCCCCCGACGACCCGTACCGCTCCGACCAGGTGTTCACCAACACCGACAGCATCAGCTGCGACCTCAAAGCCTGCCCCGGTAAGACCCACCTGGGGCTGGGGGTGGGGTGCAAGGGGGGTGTTTTAATTAAAGGCTGGTGGCAATGAGATGGTGGCTGGGGTAGGGTGCAAGGGGGGGGTGTTTTAATTAAAGGCTGGTGGCAATGAGATGGTGGCTGGGGTGGGTGCAAGGGGTGTTTTTAATTAAAGGCTGGTGGCAATGAGATGGTGGCTGGGGTGGGGTGCAAGGGGTGTTTTAATTAAAGGCTGGTGGCAATGAGATGGTGGCTGGGGTGGGGTGCAAGGGGTGTTTTTAATTAAAGGCTGGTGGCAATGAGATGGTGGCTGGGGTGGGGTGCAAGGGGTGTGTTTTTAAAGGCTGCTGGCTGGGGTGGGGTTTAAGGGGTGCTTTAAAGGCTGGTGTGTGTGTGTGTGTGTGTGTGTGTGTTTGTGTGTGAGAGAGAGAGAGAGAGAGAGAGAGAGAGAGAGAGAGAGAGAGAGAGAGAGACCAAGAGGAAAAGAGACAGAGACACAGAGAGCCTGTGCATGTGTGTATGCCACACTTGGCGACGGCACCAGCCTAGCCGTGAGCTAATCACCAGTAGCACTGAATGATTCCATTTCTTTTCTCCCCCCCCCCCCCCCCCCCCCCCCCCCCCGCCCGGCTGCCTTGCCCTTGCTCCAGTGAACGGGTCGTGGTCACAGTGGGGCATTTGGGGAAGGTGCGAGGCTCCCTGCGGACAGGGAGTACGCGAGCGTGTCCGCAACTGCAACACTCCCCCCTCCCGTCCACGGGGGGAAGAACTGCACGGGGAAACACAAAGAAAGTTCGCCCTGCACGGAGGAACCTTGCCCTCGTAAGTGCCGCCTTTTCTGTGTTCTTTCTTTCTTTTGTTTGTTTCTTTGTTTGCTTTTGAATCTTAGCCATAATTAGCAGTAACAACCTCAACACGTTACTCTTAATTGTGGATAATTCACTGTCTGTGAAAGTCTCACTCTGTGTATTACTATCAATGGGCCCAGCTGTTTCCAGACGAATTTAGAAGAAAAAAAAAAATCAGCACTCAAGCCGTCGAATCCTGGACCTTTTCTTTGTCCTGAAAATTTTGCATTTCTTTTTAAGGCGTAGTCTGCCTCTTCTGTTTTTATTTTCCCTCTTAAAACGTCTTGTTTCCTCTTTATGACAGCTGGGGTATTATACACCCTGGGTAAATTCTGCATTTCACACTGTTTCATCGTTTCATTACGTTTAAAAAGTTATGCGTAACAATTAGTAACGATGATTGGTAACACTTTTCTGTCATTCAATGACGTAGGTTTTTTTTTTTTTTTTTGTTTGTTTAAGATTACAGAAGCATTGAGTCATTTTTGTTTCATGATCAGCTACCCTGTAGTCTTAGATCGAATTGCTGCCCATCACCATTTTATTTTTACGTAAGTGTAGATCGACATCTCTTTTTCCTTTTTTTTTTTGCCAAATGACAAATGTAGAGTCAACGTTGAATGACCTGATCAACAGCCTGGCAGAATATCAGTATCTTCATAGTAGGAGTGTAGGTAGTCTGATAAGAGGCAAAAGTCAAGTCTGATTTGCTGAAATGGAGAGGGCTTTCGCCGGGTAAAACGTCTGCATTCCGGATTTGCCAGTAGATCTCGGTTCACTTCGTTTGCTGTGGTAGATAGGGGGAACTGGAAGTGACCGTCAGTGTGTTGTTATGCAACCAGTTATGTATTGGAGAAACAGCTGCTATCATCGCTGAGTTTGTTCCTCTTCATTTCGACCTGTCTTTTCTGGACATATTTTCACTGTAGCCTTGAGATGTTTATCCGTACATACAACAGGTTGCTGACACGCCCACGCAAGCCTTTTGTTTTTGTGTTGTCCAGCCACGCCAGACTTCTTCGACATGTCCCAGTGTGTGGAGGACAGCTTTTTCACCTGCACCAACCAGCGGATGTGCGTGGCCAAGCGGCAGGTGTGTGACGGCAAAGTGCAGTGCAGCGACGGCTCTGACGAGAAGGGCTGCCGCCGGAGATCGCGCTACAAGATCGGCCACGTGCATTTCTCCAGCTCCTCGCCTTGTAAGTAGCCGGGAAGATTCCTTCGACATTGCCGATCTGGAGTCCTGGCCTACCCCTCTGTCTTCTATCTCTCCACCTCAGTGAACAGGTTCCCTGGTGATCTGTCCTACCCCTCTGTCTTCATCTCTCCACCTCAGTGAACAGGTTCCCTGGTGCTCTGTTCTACCCCTCTGTCTTCATCTCTCCACCTCAGTGAACAGGTTTCCCTGGTGCTCTGTTCTACCCCTCTGTCTTCATCATCTCTCCACCTCAATGAAACAGGTTCCCTGGTGCTCTGTTCTACCCCTCTGTCTTCATCTCTCCACCTCAATAAACAGTTTACCAAGTGTCCTACCCCCCAGTCTTCATCTCTCCACCTCAATAAACAGTTTACCTGGTGCTATCTCCTACCCCATAGTCTTCATCTCTCCACCTCAATAAACAGCTTACCTGGTGCTTTCTCCTATCCCTTAGTCTTCATCTCTCCACCTCAATAAAACAGTTTACCTGGTGCTCTGTCTTACTTCTCCGTCTTCATCTCTCTACCTCAATAAACAGTCTACCTGGTGCTCTCTCCTATCCCTCAGTCTTCATCTCTCCACCTCAATGAACAGGTTCCCTGGTGTCCTACCCCTCAGTCTTCATCTCTCCACCTCAATGAACAGGTTACCTGGTGTCCTACCCCCCCCCCCCCCCCCCCACTCTCCATCTCTCCACCTCAATAAACAGTTTACGTGGTGCTCTCCTCCTACCCCTTAGTTTTCATCTCTCCACCTCAATGAACAGGTTCCCTGGTGCTCTGTCCTACTTCTCAGACTTCATCTCTCCACCTCCATGAACAGTTTACGTGGTGCTCTCTCCTATCCCTTAGTCTTCATCTCTCCACCTCAATGAACAGGTTTCCTGGTGCTCTGTCCTACTTCTCAGTCTCCATCTCTCCACCTCAATAAACAGTCTACCTGGTGTTCTTTCCTACCCATCAGTCTTCATCTCTCACCTCAATAAAAAAAAGGTTCTCTGGTGTCCTACCCCTCAGTCTTCATCTCTCCACCTCAATAAAAAGTTTCCTGGTGTCCTACCCCCCACTCTCCATCTCTCCACCTCAATAAAAAGTTTCCCTGGTGTCCTACCCCCACTCTCCATCTCTCCATCTCAATAAACAGCTTACCTGTTGTCCTACCCCCCCCTCTCCATCTCTCCATCTCAATAAACAGCTTACCTGGTGTCCTACCCCCCCCACTCTCCATCTCTCTCCATCTCAATAAACAGCTTACCTGGTGCTTTCTCCTACCCCATAGTCTTCATCTCTCCATCTCAGTAAACAGTGTCCATGGTGCTCTGTCCTAACCCCCCCCCCCCCCCCCCCCCCCCTTCATCTCTCCATCTCAATAAACAGCTTACCTGGTGATCTGTTCTACCCCCCACTCTCCATCTCCCCACCTCAATAAACAGCTTACCTGGTGCTTGCTCCTACCCCATAGTCTTCATCTTCATCTCTCCACCTCAATAAAACTTACCCCTGGTGCTTTCTCCTATCCCTTAGTCTTCATCTCTCCACCACCTCAATAAACAGTTTACCTGGTGCTCTGTCCTACTCCTCAGTCTTCATCTCTCCACTTCAATAAACAGTTTTACCTGGTGCTTTTGTTCGTAGACTTGTTTGGTAGTTCACTTTAAACGGTTTGTCCGCTAGAAGTGACATTTAATGAAATCCGTAAAGGGTAAGATGTAAGGCAATAATGACAAGAGCGAAATAACAGCGTAGAACATTGTATCAGTAGTATTGTAGCAATGCAAATCGCATTCGGTCTACAAGAAAGCAGTCATGCAAAGTATTTCTGTCCCTTTCTGCCATTTACTGTGAAAACCACGCATAATGGTCACAAAAAACCTCACTTTGTACATACCCCCCCCCCCCCCCCCCCCCCCCCCCCCCCCCCCCCACACACAATTGAAGGCCGCTAATTTGGCCAGTGCCAAGGGGGGAATCTGCATTGAGATGCTGCAACCCCGTTCAGGGTAAAGCGCTTCCTGATGGTGAATTGACACTAGACAGCAGTGGACAGGTCAAATCATCCAGGATGACCATCTACAGAGGATCAGCTGATCACCCCTACTGCTGGATCTCCACACACAGCCTAGTTTTCCTGTGATAAACGTGAAGAAACTACCCGCAACCAAATCCCATAGCCTGATTTCTATTCTCACAGCAGTGGACATGACAGTTCCCCCTATGACAAGACAGCATTTCTGTTGTGACCACGCAACGATGTTCTGTAAGGAGTGGACAGTCCCTGGACTTCAGGCAGTGCCTGTGTTCGCTAGAGCGTGACTTTTGTGTGTGTGTGTTGAACTTGTATTCTCTTTTGTTTTTAACAGGGAGCAAAAAATGAAGTAGAATGTCTGTCTGACGCCCCTAGTTGGGCGTGATAAGTGATAGTGATGATCGTGATGTATGACAGTAGTATATGATTTTTAGTATATATATATATATATATATATATATATATATATATATATATATATATATATATATATATATTATAAACAAAGCTTGCTCTTATGTCTCAGATTGTAGGAATAGGGGGGATGATAAGCCTTCATATCTGCAGTGGTAGATGATTCTGCCTAATTGACAGTATGTGCTTGAGTGGGTGAATGGGGAATAATAAATGCTTCTCAAAATGAACCTTCAGCAAGCTTATAGTCTCCGAAGCAGGAGACCATCTCCAATAGGGAGGAAGCTCACTAACATATAACTCCTGGTCAGATACCGATATTGCAGTGGTAGATGATTCTGCCTAACTGACAGTATGTGCTTGAGTGGGTGAATGGGGAATAATAAATGCTTCTCAAAATGAACCTTCAGCAAGCTTATAGTCTCCGAAGCAGGAGACCATCTCCAATGGGGAGGAAGCTCACTAACATATAACCTGGTCAGATACCGATATTTCGAAACCTGATTGTTTCTCCTCAGTGACCGCGGAAAGTGGTAATTTGACTCCTCTGCCTTTTTGGTTTTAAGAAAAATGCTATACCAGAAAAAGGCTGGTGTGCAATACTGTAGTATGTTTGTTGAGTTTTTTCAAAAAACTAACCAAAGGTGCCACCTAAGAAGCAAAAGAAAATCATGAAAGAGCAAAACAATCTACATTTTCTTGTGAAAAGTAGAAAATATAAAAAGATAACCTCTTAAGACACAAGTGCTGAGGGCCAGTTCTTGGAATGAATCCGCAAGGGACTAAATTACAATAAACAATAAATTCCAAGGATGAATACCGAGCACCATTCCAGCAACTCAATGACTGCAAGAAATATTGAATTATAAACAAAGCTGCTCTTTTGCTTCTTAGGTGGCACCTTTGGTTAGTTTTTTGAAAAGTCAACAAACATACTACGGTATTGCACACCAGCCTTTTTCTGGTATAGCATTTTTTCTTAAAACCGAAAAGGCAGAGGAGTCAAATTACCACTTTCCGCGGTCACTGAGGAGAAACAATCAGGTTTCGAAATATCGGTATCTGACCCAGGAGTTATATGTTAGTGAGTTTCCTCCCTATTGGAGATGGTCTCCCGCTTTGGAGACTATAAGCTTGCTGAAGGTTCATTTTGAGAAGCATTTATTATTCCCCATTCACCCACTCAAGCACATACTGTCAGTTAGGCAGAATCATCTACCACTGCAGATATGAAGGCTTATCATCCCCCCTATTTCTACAATCTGAGACATAAGAGCAAGCTTTGTTTATAATTCAATATTTCTTGCAGTCATTGCAACACCTAGCTGCTCTGTAAGTTGCTGGAATGGTGCTCGATACTTATCCTTGGAATTTATTGTATTATATATATATATATATATATATATATATATATATATATATATATATATATATATAGGGAATAAATAAATAAATGCTTCTCAAAATGAACCTTCAGCAAGCTTATAGTCTCCAAAGAGGGAGACCATCTCCAATGGGGAGAAAGCTCACTAACATATCCTTGGAATTTATTGTTTCATTGTATATATATATATATATATATATATATATATATATATATATATATATATATGATGGTGATATATGTTAGTGATAAACGCCTAGAGTATGTCAGTGTTCAATTAGTATGTTGCAGGCTGGCGCAGTATAAATGGATCCGTACCTGATTGTGAGTTTTCTTATAGTGTGTTCACACATGATCACTTTAGATTTTGTATGCGTATAAATGTTGTTTTGGTTTTGTTAGTTTTGTCTTTCCTCAATGCGTCGTGAGGACCGAGTCAAGGACCCTGTATGAACGACTGGGTTAGAGTAAGAGCCGACCTGAAGAGAAACCAGCAAGCCAGGCACGAAGGTGGTGCTGAAGTCAAGAACAGTGAGCACTACTCTGTCTGTTGCAGTTCACACGGCGCCCGCCGCTCTGGCCCTGCTGTCATTGCTGACGTCGACATGGCTGGTCAGGCTTCTCACTGGTGGACACAGAGACACGCGCTGGACCAATCAGCGGCCAGTCCATGATGACACCGCAGAATGTTATACCCATTGGCCATCAGGATCACACCGGAGCCAATCAAAACAGACATGCAAACATCAGCACTCTTCATAGGCGAGAATGCCCCTCTCCCCCTCACTTCAGCTTGACCTAGATCTCTGCGACGCCTGCCCCCCCCCCCCCCCCCCCCCCCCATTCGTTCTACGTTTGCTTGTTTCAACTTTACTACCAGAGTTGTAATTTCTTTATAAAAAAAATCCATTGTTTAAAGCACATTCCATCACCTTGACATCCAGCGACATGTATCTGTGATGACTTCATGAATCTCTGTCGCCATCGCGTTCTTCTAGTGTGCATCTTGCATTGTGGGGAACCCCACTTTTCTCTAAACACCCTCCCCCCCCCCCCCCCCCCCCCCCCCCCCCCCCCCCGCCTGTATGTAGCGTTTCCACCCGATATGAGTTGCCACTCCACATGACGCCAGATCAGAATGGAGATTAAGTTGATACCAGGTCTGTAGAATGTGAACACTTCACATGGCTGTTTCGTTGTTTTTCAAACTGATTTTGACGAGTTGTGTCGGCAGAAAGAGGGAAATAGAAAAGAATATCTAGACTAAGAATATAGACTCACGAAATTGTGGAAGTATATTCATGTTTTTTGTTTGTTTGTTTGTTTGTTTTTAACTTGAGACAAATACGTACCGTAAGTTTTGAGCATGACCTACCTGTTGAAACTGGAATAGACCCATTCAGTTTCTTAGTTGTTTGTAAGCCAGTGACAGAAGTGACCAGGTGGAGTGTTTGGGAGGGCTACTGTTACGTTCACTGAAGGACAGTGAAGAGATGGATTACTTGTTGTTGATTTGTTGAGTACGAATTTAAGGTTGTTGAAAAACCCGTTTTTTGAATTGTCCAAGGCATTTTTTTTTTTTTGCCTCAAACTCTCCCCACCCCTTCCCCCCCCCTCCCTCTCGCCCTTTCCCTTCGATACACGCCATTTCGGTCTCACCGCGCCTTCTCACCACCATTGTCCTCCCTCTCACCTTTTGAACTCGGTGAGAATGACGATTCATGTGTTATATACTGTACATACAGAAACTACCAATCGTGTGTCTTAGTGAAATGAACTTTCGTCTTGTGATTTTTGTTCCTTTTTTTTTTTTTTTTTTTTTTTTCCCTTCTTTTTCGTTGTTCGTTGGCGGTGACCATGCCACGTGGTTTAATAGGTCTTACGTGCATTTCGGTTTGCATTCGTTTTCCTCTACGGGTGTTAAAAAAACAATCAATCGTCAGTTTTAGAGTAGACTTTTTTAACGTAATGTTTAAGGGCATAATCAGATCATCTCTTGTTTCATCATGACGTGGGTACTTCATTGAACGTAGAACAGCCAGGGTCGATTCAGATTTGGTTGAGACAGGTAGGCCAAGTTGAAAAAACTTGTTGAAAATCGTCACCTAAGGGCCGTTCTGATTTCCTCCTGAAGAATGTGATCGTTTGACAGTTGATCAGTGGGGAAGATGTGTCAAAGTTGAACGCCATGTTTTTCACCAGCTTTGGTTTGCTACAGGATAGTCAAAATGTCCGGCAGGCTCCGCCAGGGTTTGACAGTATTGTGAAACGCTTTACACCAACCAAGCATTATTGGTACGTGTCTATATATTCTTTTAATTGAGTAGAGTCGATTTTTCCACATGTGGCCGAATGTTGAAAGACTTCTCGGAAACTAAACCACATGTCAGCTGATATTGGTCACACTCTTTTTGTGACCAGTCCTTTTTATATTGTGAATAACATTTAGGACATGAACCGGCTAAAACCTGACAACAGATAGCAAACAGGTCCGAGCCATCTCAACCATAATTCACAGAAATACTGTCGTGTTCACACAAAGAAGAAGAATGGCCTATGATGCCGTTAATCGTTAAAAGGAATTTAAACTTAACTAGTTTAAGAATGATTTAACATGTTAAAGTAATGTTGTCAGAGTTGACCTGAAAGAACCAACTGAAGAAAGTTGAATCAGACTGTCGCCCTTCACACACACACAGAGCAAGCCATGGCATCATACTGCACAGGTATTACATTGTGCTCACCATCAGTTCATTGAGCATTGCTGACTTAGGCGCCACGTCTCCAGAGTAAACTGTCTTGCTTTTTAAGACGAATTGATTTCAGCTTCACAGGTTCGCGCTTTGCATTTGCTTTTCTTTGTCCCTTTGTTTCATTTCTCGCTAGATTTTCGAGATCGTTTGTAAGGTTTGTGCATACGCAATGTGTTTTAATCCCACCACTAAAGGAGCAACATTCCGTTAGCGGGGACGATGTCCAAACATAACAGTGGGAATCTTTCTTTGTTTTACAGATTACCCATCACGCTGGAACATGTTGGCCTGTTCTTCTTAAGCGGAATGGAATTTAATGTGCGTTTTTTTTTTTCTCCTGTGGAGTCGTTTGTTTGTTGTTGTTGTTTTTTTGTAAGTTTTTCAGTGCATTCTTCCACAGACAGGACCTTGCTTTCACACAAAAAGGACCTGGTCTGTCGAGTGCTGCGTGGTGGACAGATGTCCGAAGTGAAGATGTCTAACCTGGTTTTTTCTATCGAGCGATTGAAGCCAGGCCGATTGGGTCCGGAGAACTGTGCTTTGCTGGATTGTGCAGGCAAAACCCAGGCCCCGCTCTATGCATTCTGGACAGAGAATGCTGGATTGTGCAGGCAAAACCCAGGCCCCGCTCTATGCATTCTGAACAGAATGCTGGATTGTGCAGGCCAACCCAGGCCCCGCTCTATGCATTCTGAACAGAGAATGCTGGATTGTGCAGGCCAGCCCAGGCCCAGCTCTTTGCATTCTGAACAGAGAATGATGATGGTCTTTTCTTTTAATTTCTTTTTGTTGTTTCTTTGTTAGGGGTAAGGTAATGTTGCTTATAGCACAGTCAACTGCAAAAGGCCATTTGTTTTTTTGCTATCGTTTTAATGAAAGTGTGCGTTTTATCAAACATGGAAGAAAAGCTAAAGGTTTTTTTTTTTTGTTTGGGAAAATCCGGCCGACAGGCCTTCATTTTCTCTTCTATTTTTTCAACTGCACACGTTTTTTGACGTACCGAGAGTTAGCGTGAGGCTAGATGACAGGTGAGAGCGAAGCGTGCCAACCCGATTCCCGGGGTGTGAGGGAGGGAGTGTTCATGGCATGGTCTGGTCGTTTCTTGACCATCTTATTTTGTACTCTCGCAAATCCATCCGCTTTATCCTCGTTCAACGGAACTACATGCATGTAAACTGTAAGAGAAGGAAAAGTTGAGGAGATTGGCTGTGAAGGGATTTTGAATGAAAACCGAGTTGGGAATAAAGAGAGAAAAGGGTGGATGCATTTGCTAGCCCGAGAAGAGGTTTAAGGTTTTTTGTGTTACAGAGGCCGTATGTACGATGCAGATGCCATTTTTGTTCTTCTTTTGATGACAGAAAAATCGCGTCGTCTGTCTTCCTGTGTAGCGCTGGCGCAGAGAATCACGCATTGTAAAATCCCCATGACGTAGCATGTAAGATGGGTCGCAGCTAGTCTTTGTTTTTTTTTTTTCTCCGTGCACGCGTGCGGTCTTGTATGTGTTTGGAGGTGCAGAGAGCATACATACATACATTAGGTCATTCAGCAGTATACTCCCTACCGGGGACCCAGTGACCAGATATATGTATATAAATATGATCTTTTACGATTGTTGATTTTGTTTGTCTTCATTTGATTGTTTACTATTATTCTTTTTGTGATTTCTTCATTTGCTTTGTTTTGTTTTGTTTTTAACTCCCGTAGCAACACTTGCTGGGATGACTAAATATCATGAGGAGATAGTTCTCTATGAATACAATTCTGTATATAATACATGAATGCAAGTGCCTGTGTTGTTCTTCATTAGAAACCCTCAACTAGTAAACTGTCATTATTGATGAGGATCAGAACGAATTAGGTGATGGGTTGTTACGCTTGTTCTGCTTTCCGATACTTAACGATGGTGCTGTGTGTACGACGCTTTTTCGTTTGTTGATAAAGCATGGTGTCCATGCCAAAACGGCCATTTGTGTGTCCCCAGTTGGACAGGAAGAAACATCAGTGATGGCAGTCAATTATCACGTTTTGTGTGTGGAAGCTTCTGTCATGAGGAATCGGTACATGTTGAACCAGTATCCAAGATGTCTGTCACCTTCATTTAGTCTGTATGAAAACGTCACTGCAACATCGATTCCACTCAAGATGTCACCTTCCTTTAGTCTGCATGAAAACGTCACTGCAACATCGATTCCACTCAAGATGTCACCTTCATTTAGTCTGTATGAAAACGTCACTGCGACGTCATTATCATCGATTCCACTCAAGATGTCATCTTCCTTTAGTCTGTATGAACACGTCACTGCGACATGTCATTAACATCGATTCCACTCAAGATGTCATCTTCCTTTAGTTCGTATGGAAACTCTTAACTGCAACATGCCATTAACATCGATTCCACTCATATTCCTGGGTTGCCAGTCTCATTGTTCTGGACAGCCAGTTCATGTGCGTGAATTGTGTTCATCTGCTTGTTCGTGTTGTCAAATCAGTGTCCATGAATTTCAACGGTGTCTGCACTGGTATTGTCCCATGCCAGTTCACGTACATTTGGCGTATTGATCATCGCATCACGACTTCATGTCTGCTACAAATAATTGCCCTTTCAAAGAGTGAGCTAAGAGTTGTGATTGTGGGGAAAATTGCACAAGTCCCCGTTTTCAGACAGTACCGTTTTTTTTTTTTGTTCAAAGTTAATTGACGATTTTTTTACGAGAGGTCTTTTTTGCAAGGGAGGTGCGCATTTTGAAGCTATTAGAATTGGTCACAAGTCTGTAAGCAAACAAACTATAATCCAAATGGTTGTGAAGGGGTGCAACCATATAGCTGCTATTTCGTTCGTTCTGTTGTTTTTTTAAGCTTGGATGCTTTTTCTGAATCCCAGTTTGTGGGAATGTTGTAGTCCTTATTTTTAAAAACACTTCCTGATCATTGTTTACAAACATCCATCATCCATCCATCCACGTGGCTCGGGGCAGCGGCTGCTTGCAGTCACATAGAACACCCACATGTCCATTGGCTATGGAAATGCCCACTTGTCCACCACTGGGGGAGGGGGGTTGTGCATGGTAGTCTAACTTCCGTATGCACCTCTTGAGAGTTACGGGTGCAGTGTGAATGCATGGTAGACTAACTACGTATGCACCTCACGAGAATCACGGGTGGAGTGTGAATGCAAGACTGCTGTGTGCAGATTTTTGTAACCGTCTGGTGATAAGTCATTCCGGTAACCCTCTGGTGATAAAGTCATTCCGGTAACCCTCTGGTGATAAGTCATTCCGGTAAGTCTCGCACGTCTGGTGTGAGCCACAGACATACATTAATGCCAAACAGTCCAGTCTGCTGTTTTGCAGCTGTGGCAAACATGGCGGCATTGCATTGCATAAAAGCAAAGAAAGCTCTGGTTGGTATCAGTCACTAGACACACAGGTTTAGGCGAAGGCCTTTCTAGTGGCTTTGGCAGCCGAAAAGAAAGTTGTTCTGCTACTGGGAGCAGCATCATTTATTCTCACCAGCTGGAAGCGTACATAAACTGAGATTAGTATCACATTCATTTCAAGCAGGTACATAAACCCCGGCGATATAGATCAGAAGCAAATTCAGTTCCAGCCAATGAGCTACATTTGACTTTAGAAATGAAGAACAAACATCTGATAGCCAACGTATTTCTGACTATTTGAATGTCATTAACAGCCTCGAACGGTCGTAAAATCATGGTCGGCCAATGGACAGCGCACAACTCAATGTATTTTCACCCAGTGGACTGTGTACAATGGCTCAGGCAAGCAAATAATTCATTTCCAATCATTTGGTTGCATACAGCAATCTAGCTCAGCGGTTAATTCATTTAAACAGCGGATATCATACAACGACCACGATAGGCAGCACCAAATCATTACCAACCACTGAACTGCGAACAGTGACTTAGATAAGCTGCTAACTCTTGTTTCAACCAGCGAACTGCATGCAAGCCCCTTGATATGAAGCTAAATAATTTCAATCCAGCGGATGTGTATTTCTGAAGCCCCCTAGGCTAATAAGACTTTTTTTCTCGCCATCTTCTGTCTGTGGACTGGTTTGTCGCACGGCACAGACGACACAGATGTGTCCGTGTTGTCACGTAAAGCCTTCGTTTCTCTGTTTCGGTTCTTGTCCCTCGGTTTGATAGTGGAGAATAGAGAGGTGTGGCAGGTCTCACGAGACAATGGAATTCAGTAGGAATGATTCTTCCGTGATAGGAGGAGTAAAGAAGGGCTGTGAGACCGAAACACTGACGCTGACTTGGACTTTCGTAGCACGTCAAGTAAAAGTACTCGGCTCTAGACCAATGTCTTTGCAGAAACCTCCAGTACCCCAGTATTCATGAAGGTATACTACAGGAAAACGGAACTATTAGAGAACCAACAATTTTAAAGAAAATGTATACTTCATCTGCCAGACAAAGGGGATAAACAAATTAAAAGACAAACTTGTGAAACGTCCGCTCCCCCCCCCCCCCCCCCCCCCCCCCCCCCCCCTAAAGAAAATTCCAGAACTCCCCTTATGTCCTAAACGTGGGAGCAACAGAAGAAACGCAGGAACAAAAAACATTTACCACATTCGTAGAGCCAGAAGAAAGAAGCATACATATATTCGCCTTTTGTTAAAGAGCTCCATTGCGTATGTTGAAGGCATGAACCCTTTCCCGCTGATGTGAGTGGTCTCCCACGCTGCCTCCTATTCATGGGTTGGTTGTACGCGACCTTTGACCGGCTATAACGCTTAACTGTCAAGTTAAAAGCTCTGGCAAGCTGGTTGACGCGCACAGAGAGACTGCATGGAAAGGACAACAGCAGTCGGGCATACGTGACAACCACAGAGTGCAGAACAGCAGCTACTTGAACAGTGATGTCATGGCGCGCAGTGACTGGTGAACGGAAGTGGCTCATGACCTTTGCCAGCGAACGAGACCCCCGACAAAGGCGAGTTATAGGACAGGGAGACGAGACCTTTCAACACAACACCCACCCTCCATGGGGTTTCATATGAAAAGGAAAGGATGGGTTGGGAAAACATAAACACCAGATCAACGAGGACAGTGACTTGGTCCCAAACGATCAACCAACCAGTGAATGCCCACGGCTTTTCGGCCATTGAGAAGGAATGGTACAGAACTCGGCCAGTCACAAAGCCTGGCGCAAACCTTGAAATGTATTCTCAAAAAGTCAAAAGATGGAAAAACGCAACGACAACAAAAAAAAAGAAAAGAAACAAGTCCAAGGTGAACAAGGTAACGGGGAGGTTTAAGTACTGTCGTTCTCGATTCACCGTTTGTCTCTCTAAAGTCCACTTCCTGTTCTATACAAGCAGGATAGTGATTATCTGCAAGTAAAAAACAAGAACTTTTTTTTTTTTATCTTTTCCTCCTGATATGTTGCTCATTATATATATATATATATATATATATATATATATATATATATATATATATATATATATATATATATATATTTTTACATGCACCACAAATGATAACATATTCTAGGGAAGGAATTCTGTTTTACGTTTCGTCACACATATAGGTGATTGCAGACGTCTAAATAACATAGAGTTTACAATTTTAGACTATTATCATAAAAGAAGAGAAGAGGACGATGTGGTTATATAGAACAAAAA
>JADBJO010010724.1:0-12500 GCA_016801955.1 Conus betulinus | reverse complement strand
AAACTGGTAACATCTAATCAGTTGAATCATATTCATAAAGGATATGGTCATAGAGAAAAAAGGGGACTGATCATTGAGGGCATGGAGGTATGGGAAGATACGCTCTGCATGTTAATTCTTGTGTTGTGTGCCTAGGATTCTGGTTTAAACTGTCGCAAATGGATGCTATAGAACCGCACACATAAAGCTTGCATGATGGCGCTTGATTTACACAGAATTGGCAAAAGCCGTTGAGCTTCAAAGATCAGAGAAATGATGAAGGAAACTGGGTTCAATATGATTTGGTTGCAGCAAGGAGTTGGTGATGTTGCAACTTTTTTTTTCTTCTAAATCTGTTTAAACAGAGAATGGTCGATTTCTTTACTCAAGCGTGGAACAAAAAACTCTCAGAGATCGGGACAAATACAGCACTTACAGATTGTTTATAACTGTTTTGAAAAAGAAAGGTACTTTTGTAATATGAATATGTAGTGCTTTCGTGTATTGTTTTGTCAGATAAGATTTAACGTGCGTCGGTGCAGTGAGCCGGTGGAAGATAAGAATGGCTGGTTTGATTGTTACCTTTATATAGACTTTCGAGAGAAATGTCTAAAAGGATCAATGAGAGGCATGGTGACCGTTCTGTTGAAAACACCAAACAGGAATAACACGCAAAATGTTTCAAGATAAACGTCCCAGGCGATAACAAGAGAAATCAGTGTGTATTTAGACCGGATGATTACTACGGATCGATAACTCTGGTACCGGGACGTTTCGGTTCAGGGGGATTTTCCCCTCAGTTTTTAACATTGGTTCTGACTCCATTTCCCTTACAGTCCTTCGAATGAGACTATAAACCGAGAGTTCCGTGTGTGAACCCACGCATAACATCTTGCACACACGTAAAATCCCATCACCAACTTTCGGAAGAGTAGGCCAGTTTGGCCGTTGGTATGGATGACACGTTACACATAGCATGCACCCTGCGTGAGATATGAAAGAATGAAGGAAGTAAGAAAAATGGAGTGAACGATATTGAACGATACTGACTGGATGTCACGGGAAAAGGACTGAATGAAGCGCCCAGCTGACAGCTCTTCAGTCGGCACTACCCAGGTAGGCAGCCCGTTGTGTAAACGAGTGTGGATTGTAAAGCGCTTAGAGCTTGGTCTCTAGCCGAGATAGGCGCTATAAGTATTCATTATTATTATTATTATTACTTACTCTTGTACTTCATGTTATGTAGATCTGTATCATTCACTCATGTGGTGCATTTGTGTTTGCTGGGATACGTGGATTTTGAATTTCTACTACACATTCAAGTTTAGAAGAAACTGTCAAGATGGCAAAATGCGAAATTTGGAATGTACTTATCTTTTTCACTTTCTTCCCCGCACACCCCTTCCCCCCTCATTCCTTACCCGCCCTCAGCTCCTTCACCACCTCGCCCAGCCCCACCACTCCCATTTCCTTTTGTTTCCTCCGTATGTTGTGGCCAAAGACTGATGTGCATCAACATTCTGAGTTCTGAGTTCTCTCTCTCTCTCTCTCTCTCTCTCTCTCTCTCTCTCTCTCTCTCTCTCTCTCTCTCTCTCTCTCATAGAGTACGGCATGATCCTAAACCGGCATGGTTCTCTAAAGAGTTACAGGAGGCAGGTTACCTTAGAGATCTGCTTTAACAACATGGCTTGAAGAGGAATCTAAAAAACTGAGAAATGCAATACATTCACAGAAAATTGGTACGGCGAGCTATTAACTAGCTTACAAACAATCACTACTCTTCTTCAAACCCAACTGTAATTAGAGACACATCTCTGCCGAAACAGCTAAACACCCACTTTTGCACTATAGCTAATAAAATTGTCATGACATATTCTTCCAAATCAAACGATCTTCAAACCTGAAACAATATTGCCAAGATAAGAACATCACGTCTGAACTTTATATATTCTACCGATAACAGTCTTTGAAGTTTATCACTACTTAATGCATCTAAAACAGTCAGGTACCTGCGGGGTGGATGGCCTAGACGGCAAAATCCTCAAACTATCAGCTCCGGCAATTACAGATACATTAACATACGTCTTCAATTTATGCAAGGACAAAAATCATTTTCCCGATAGTTTCATAAAAAAAGCGAGCCATTCCTATCCACAAGACAGGTGACAACTCAGATCCTGCACACTACAGACCAATCTCAATCATTTCCTGTATGTCAAACCTTTCGAAAAATACAGGAACAACACACATTACACCGCCTTAATACATACCACTTGCTCCACCAAGACAGTCCAGGTTTCGACACAACCATTCATGCCACACAGCCCGAATCAACTTAGTTGATGACTGGCTAAATAGCATTAACAACAACAGATATTGTGGTGTCCTATTCATCGATTAAAAACAAAAAAACAAAACAAAAAACATTTGATGTGATAGACCAGAACCGTCTTCTTCGAAAATTAAAATTATATGGCTTATCCACAAGACCTCTTACGCTTTTTTCACTCATATCACACAAACAGGCAACAACGTGTGAAAATCAATACAACTTTCTCTTCATTTCAAACACTTTCCTATGGCGTCCCACAAGGCTCTATTCTGCGTCCCTTACTGTTCACAATTTACATCAACGATCTACCTCTCCATATCACATCCACATGTGAACTCTTTGCTGATGATACAAACAATACACACAAATCATTCTGATGTCACTGTTCTTGGACAAACGTTACAAGAAAGTCCGAATGACCTCGTAAAATGGACAACTAGATCACGTGTCGCTTCACCCTCAAAATCAAAAAAAAACAAATCCATGCTTATCACAACCAGATAAAAAGACAACATCATCTCACTATTAAGTATCCTCCTGTACATCTTAAATATGCACCTGTTGAAGAGGTACATACCTCAAAGTGCTAGGAATAACAATTGATAACATTAGTTGGCAAACTCACATAACCTCACTGTGCAAAACAGCTTCACTGAAAGTTTATCAGCTCTCCCAAATCAAAAACGCTTCCTCGACCTGCATTCACGCAAGCTCTTTTTCCAAATCTCATATTCAATCACACATAGATTACTACTCTATGGGACTCTGCTAGCGCTAACATCCTCAAACCCATTGCTAAGCCTACAAAAGCGAGCACTCAAAGTAGTCCTCCTTAGAACCAGTATCTTCTGGACTCGGACTATAAACAGATTCAAGTTCTACCCTTACGTCTGCGATTAGAATACAACAAAGGGGTCATAATGCACAGCATTGTGTTTGGGAAGGCACCTTACACATTAGTTCACAGATTCTCAATCAATTCCTCAAGGACTCTACCCACACTTCATGTCCCTGTTTCTAGCATTGTCTTATTCAAATCCAGTTTAACATATTCAGGTTCCCGTCAATGGAACTCGCTCCCTGAATCAACCAAACAACACCAATGCATATCAACCTTGAAACACCATTCATTCAACCATCTTATGTGCCAGTATTTGCATACTCCGCCATAAATCCATCACCAACCGCCATCACCCTCTTTGCTTTATGTATGAACCTGTCTGTTTAGAATGGTTTGTATTTGAAATGCACATGTTATTCTGCTTAGTAAGTATGTCTTATGTGAGTATGTGTGTGTGTGAGTGTGCGTGCGTGCGTGTGTGTGTGTGTGTGTGTGTGTGTGTGTGTGTGTGTGTGTGTGTGTGTGTGTGTGTGTGTGTGTGTGTGTGTGTGTGTGTGTGTGTGTGTGTGTGTGTGTGTGTGTGTGCGTTTCCTACTACCTCCTCCTGCCCTCTTGTCATTATGTCGTTATACTTTTATTCTCATGCGACTCTCTCTCTCTCTCTCTCTCTCTCTCTCTCTCTCGCTCTCTCTCTCTCTCTCTCTCTCTCTCTCTCTCTCTCTCATGGTTCTCCCGGAATGGCTTGATATAATATCTATATGACATCCCCCCCTCCCCCTTACCGGTGGTGACCGGGCTATCATTATGCACCCCCTCCCCCCTTCTCCATTTGTGCTTCCTGTGGCTACAGACTTGCTGATGGAACTGCCCTCTGAGAACGCGATGAAAGCACCGCCTCCTCCCCATTTCTCACAGCTTTCTCTGCAGAGCCATCTGTGTGGACTCGGGCCCAAATAGTGCTGCCACACAGGGCCAAGGACCCCCAGTGCTGCATCCTGGGCAAATACTAGGGCCTCAAGAGTCCGGGACTTAAGTTCTGATTCGCTGTGGTCTTCTTTAGCTCCAGTGCCAAGAAATGTCAAGGCTGATGGGGGGAGTATCAGCTGTCCACTCACTCGACGCAGTCATGGAGCATTTGCACTGGGTGGTCTGCTGTTTGTAGCAATTTTCCGTACTTTTCCTGAAGCGCCTTGCTTAGATGGTTGGGGCTCTGGCGCTTGAGTCTGTTCTAGACCTAGACAGCTGACTTAGACGGCTTGAAGATAGAGTTGAAAGACAAGAGTGATATTCCAGGAGATGTAATCGACCGTTATATGGCATTCCTGAAGAGAGAGGCGAGATTTACGAAAAGTGCCTAGAGAGAGTGATCCAGTCCTTGAACCAGCATTTCCCACAGAAGACGTGGTCTGAGGATGATGTCGACAGAGCACATCGCCTTGGTTTGCTGCCTGCTGTCTTTAGCAGACCACGCCCAGTGATTGTGAAGTTTCTCAGGTGGAGAGACTACATGATCATAATGAAGGACAAAGAAGGGAAAGACCAAATGCGGGACTCTGAAGGCATACGAGTGGCAGCAGACCTGACCAGACAGCAAAGGGACACCATGGCGCAGTATCAGCAGGAAGGGGAGCCCGCCTACTTCTCCAAGGGCAAGCTGGTGGTGACGGAATCCAGGAGACGACACGACGAAAAATGGCAGCAGCTACCGTGACAGCAGGCCCCACCCCAATCTTTGTCCCCCTGATGGCGATCCCTGCTTTCTGTCCTGTTTTGCCACACTGTCCCAGACCCGCACTGACACTCGTGCTGACATACAGGGCCAAGGCCCCCCACTGCTGTATCCTGGGCAAACTGAGGATGCTGATGATGTCAGTGTCACGGATGACCTGGCAGTGGAGCGGGGTCCAGACGAGGGTCAGCGCCAGGACAGCACGGACGTGCAGAACGAGAGGGTGAGCAGCCAGGTGACGGGCAGGGAAGCAGCAGCCAGCGGCAGTCGTCGTCCTCCTTGCTGGGCTTTGGTCGGGGCTCTCCTGTCAGCACCCCAACCACGCAGCCATCCAGTGCATCACAGTCACAGCGTGATGGTGGTGGAGGGAGGGGGCGAGGGAAGTCACATGCAGCCAATGAAAGACGTTCGGTGAGTAGACAACCGTCAGCAGCCACTCCAGTACACACTAGGCAGCAATCATTACGCGCTGACGTTACCACCTCCACACAAGGTAAACTGCCCAATGACTGGCGTCAGAACCCGTCAACAAAAGGCACAGCAAAATCAGGGAAAGGGGTCCAAAGAAATGACGGTCAGGCCACAGCCCTTGTTCTGATTCTGATGATAGTTCGATAAGTCTGGCTTATTCCGGCGATGTTTCTGAATGCTCAAATGATGTTAGTTTTGCTTCTGCTAATATTGCTTTAAATGCGGTAACAGTAATGTTAGTAATGTTGCTAAAATTGAAGGCAGATATTGTTGATGCTGGCCTTGTTTGTGACCATACTCATGCGAATGACCATGTTGGTAACACCAGAGCGTCTCTTTCCCTTGTGTCGCTGAATGTAGAAGGTATGTGGAGCGTTACAAATCAACTTGATCTGCCTTATTTATTAGGAAATATAATTTCGCGTTGCTGGTTGAAACCTTTGAACCTTTTCCCAGACATTTCCAGATTCCTTAATCCCTTCTCATGTAGCATATGTCTCCTCTGGGATCAAACTGTCAGGCAGTACTCACAGTCGTCTTTCAGGTGGGGTTGTGTTTCCAGTCAGAACACACACACACACACACACACACACACACACACACACACACACACACACACACACACACACACACACACACACACACACTTTTGACTGCATATGTGACTATAATTGAATGTGAACTCGACAATATCATTGTGTTAAAAATTTCCCAGAAAGCTCATTGGAACAATGACTGATTGCTTATTAATCAGTGCTTATATACTCCTCGAGCATTCAATCTATTATATGAAGAAACAGGTATTTATAATAGTATCTTAATGCTAGAAGACTGTTTGTTTGTTCTTGCTTGCTAGAGAGTATGATAGTGCTCCCGTTATAATCTGTGGAGATTTAGATTTAAGAACTGGTTCACTCACGTTCAAGCTGTTGACATATATGATTCTTTTTATGATGTGCGGGAATCTATTGACAGTAATGAATTAAAAGAACCCCCTGATAAAGTGTGTCTGTCAACGGACAATGTGGTTAATTCTTTTGGTCGCTATCTGTTATCTGTGTGTGTGAACGTATGAATTGTGCATTTTAAATGGACTCGTGTCCCAGACTTTCTCAGGAGATTCACATATGTATCATCGAATGGAAGCAGTGTTGTAGACTGTTTTCTGGTGTCTGACTGCTTAGTAAGTATGTATAAATGCTTTAATGTTATACCTGTGGTTGAAAAAAACACGCTGCCATTGAATTGTCTCTCAATCTTCAGAAAGTTTTTTTTTTTTTTTTTCATTCCGAACAAAACATTGATCGAGAAACCGTTTAAATTACGAAATACACATGAAATGGTGATCAGCATGTTGCTTACAATGACCTCATGTGCAGTGTCGAGGTGAGAGCTATCTTGGATGAAGCCATGTCACTTATTGAAAATGATATAAATTTGGCGCTTGCTAAATTTAATGAGTGTTTTTTTTGCAGGAAATTGCATGAAGAAATTTGGTGTATTGGATGTGAAAAGATGAAAATATGGTTTGACTTGGAATGTAGGCAGAGTAGAACTCTCTTGCGCCGGCATCAGCGTCGACTTGGCAAAGCCATATTGATGCTTAAAGTTTAGTTTAATCTGAAAAAAAAAAAAAAAAAAACATTATAAAGAGTTATTAGAATCTAAAAATAGGCTGCTTAAAGAAAAGATTGTGCACTCGATACAGGATAATTTAAATGATGCAAGACAGTTCTAGGATACCATTCGTTCTGTGAAAATTCTAGGACTGGTGTGCAAAATACGATAACGAAAAAAAAAAAACAAAAAAAAAAAAAAAAAAATGTTTCATCATTTTGATAATGTGTTTAATTCTGTGCTATAGACTGTAGCAAATGCAGTCGGTGATATTGATGTTCCTTGTGATGATGGCGATAATTACACACACGAACAGTGACGACGATAACGGGAGTGCCACCGAATGCGATGCGCTCAATGAATCGATAAAAGCAGAAGAAATTGGAGCTCTGTGCAAGTACCTACATCTCGAAAGGCACCCAGCCCGGATGGACTCATGGGGAATTTTACAAAAAATAGAATTGAACAAATATTGCCTTTCATTGTTAATTTTTTTAAAACTATCTCTTTGATCATTGGCTTTCTCCTGACAAGTGGTCGTTGTGCATTATTCAGCCTCTGCACAAAAAGGGCGATTTGAATGTTCCAGACAAATATAGAGGCATTTCTCTTCTCAAAATTTGTAGTAAGTTGTATAGTTTTTGTATTGAACAAGCGCATTTCAAAACTGGATTGAAGACAAGGAATTGTTGGTGAAGAGCAAGCTGGATTCAGGGAGGGTTACTGTATACAGCGGATCACATATTCACTCTCTATGCTATGGTACAAAAAGCAACTTGTGAGACACAGGAAATTGTATGTAGCATTTATAGATTTCCGCAAAGCTTTTGATACTGTGTGCAGAAAAAAAAAAAAAGTTGTGGATCATCTTGCATAAAAATGGCCTACAAGGCAAGAAACTCAGTGCTTTAAAATCAATGTATAGTGTTGTGAAAGCAAGGGTGCGTGTTGGTGGTGAATTAACAGATTTTTTGTTGTTTGCTGTTGTTGTTGTTTTTTTTAAAAATGTTTTTTTTTTTTGTACCATTGAGGCTTGAAACAGAGGAGGGTTTGCTCACCTGTGTGCTTTTTTTTTTTCTCTTTATAAATGAGCTGACGAAAGATGTGCTTGAATCTGGTCGCCATGTGTGCAGTTAACGCCAGATTTTATTCAAATACTAATCCTCCTATTTGCTAATGATGTTGCACTAATATCTGATAGTGTTACCGGTCTTCAGACGCAGTTAAATATATTGTCTGATGCAGCTAAACGTCTTGATCTCATTGTAAATATAGAAAAATCGTCAAATTGTCATTTTTTTCGGAATTTCGGAATGGGGAAAACGGAAATATGGTTTTTGGATGATAGCGAGTTAAAAATTGTGAATATGTACAAATACCTTGGCATTTACTTGTCAACAAGATTAAGTTTTGTATACACCATGTCTGATCTCGCAGACAAAGCTGAGACAGGAATTATAACGACCATAAGAACGATGTGGTCAATTGGCGAGCATTCTCCTGCCTTCCTTTTTAAACTTTTTCGATTGCCATATTCAACCCATTTTAACATAGTGAGCTGATATCGTGGGCTTGACGCAAAATCAAGAACAGATAGAAAGAATCCGTTTGTTTGCTCTGAAACGATTTCTTGGTGTGGATATCAAATCGCCAAAGCATGTTATTTATGGAGAAACTGGTTGATATCGTTTGTATACATTAACGTTTGCGTAGAGTGTAAAGTTTTGGTTACGTCTTGTACAGATGGACAATGATCATATCCCCAAAAGACCTGTGAAGTGCTTTTAAATTTGCAACGCCAAAACGCTTAAAACGTGGGCATGTAAAGTTAGAAATGTACCGTGTCAATTTGGTTTTCGGAGAAGTTTGGGAAGCTCAGAGGGTTGGTAACGTATAGACTGTTTTTTAAGCAGGACTGACATGCGTCTTTGGAGTCGCATACATTTTGTAACGTGCATGCTTCTTTCAAGCAGTCCTTTTCAATAAGTCTACATTTATGTGAGATCAGTTACATCAAGAAGCGTGATGTATATTCGAGATTTAGAATTGGAATGTCTCCATTGAAATGTCATTTTCTGTTGTGTAGACCCTACCCGAACAGTGAGGTGAAACTGTCCATTTTGTCCCAATGTTCCAGAAACTGAACGCCATTTTTTGTTTGTACAAACGCATTATGGAAAGGCTGTTCCTCATCATATTCAAAGCTTTAAGTTTAACACATGAGAGTATGAATTGTGATTTGATTTGGTTATTGATTTTGAATATTACCCCACTGTATGGGCAAATGGCCTGATCAATTAAAATCAAGAATCTCGACTCTCTCCTCTCTCTCTCTCTCTCTCTCCTCTGTCTGTCTGTCTGGTCTGTCTCTGTCTGTCTGGTCTCATCTCTCTCTCTCTCTCTTCTCTCTCTCTCTCTCTCTCTCTTTGTCTGTCTCTGTCTTTCTGTCACTGTTCCACTGTCTCTGACTCTTGCCTCTTGGCGATTCTGTTGGTCATTGTACTGATCCTCTGTCTGTCTGTCTGTCCTTCTCTCTCTCTCTCTCTGCCATACTTCTTCTCCTGTCTGTCTTTCTGTCAATCTTCTATCTCTCTCTCTCTCTCGCTCTTCTCTCTCCAAATTCCATGTCCACTTGCTATGATACATCTTTACCCATTGTCCTGCCTGTATGAGAAAATAGGATCTTGTCCCTCTCTCTCTCTCTCTCTCTCCTCTCTCTCTCTCTCTCCCCTCCTCTACCTCCTCTCTGTCCCTGTTCCTCTGACTCTCCCTCTCTCTTCTGTCTGTCTGTCTGTCTGTGTCTGTCACCTCCTCCTCCCCTGTCTTCTCCATCTCTCGTCTCTCTCCTCCCCTCTCCTCCCTGTCCTCTCTCTCTCCCTCAATCTCTCCTCATCCTCTCCCCTCCTTCCTTTTCCCCTCCCCCGTCCCCTCTTCCTTCTGTCTTTCCGTCTCTCTCTCTCATCGTGGTGCCCTCTTTGCCATGATTCTGGACATCCTTGTAATGTTTTTTTCAGTGTACTGTCTGTTTTTTTTGTGCCCTTTGTCTGCTAGTACATTTCATCTCTCTCTCCGTTCCTCCCCCCTCCCCTGTTCTCTATCTCTCCCTTCTCTCGTCCTCGTCCCTCTCTCTCTCCTCTTCTCGAGTATGCTTCGTTTTTACCTTCCCCTTTTTCCTGGTTCTCTCTCTCTCTAAATCTCATCTTTCTTCTCTCCTCCCCTGGCCCCCCCCCCTCAACTTGATCACATCCATACTCGCATCTCTCTCTTCGCTACGTCTCTCTCCATCCTCATCTCTTCTCTCTCTTCTCCCTGCTCTCTCTTCCTAACTTTCTTTTTCTCTCTCTCTGCAGCCTAAGTGCGTGACGTGGTGTTGCGCAACTTTGTGCCTACTGTGTCATAGTTTTTAATTTTATGTTTTTTTGTTGTGGTTGGTGGGTGTTTGTGTAACATTTCTGTGTGTGTGGTCCCCTTCACTCTCCCTCTCTCCCTTCTCTTTCTCCCTCTCTTCTCCCTCACTCATCTTCTCCCCCCCACCATCCCATCTCGACCTCTCTCTCTGCGTACGTACGTGTGGTGTGTTCCGAATTCGTTACACTTTTGTTCATATTCATTTTACTGTCTGTTTTTTTTATAACATACTAATTGTACGTTTTAGTACATTTCCATTTAAAAAATTATTATATTTTATGCTTAATTACTACCTTTAATTTCTGTTGTTCCCCTTCTCCTTCTAGCGCCTCTCTCTCTCTCTCTCTCTCTCTCTCTCTCTCTCTCTCTCTCTCTCTCTCTCTCTCTCTCTATCCCTCCTCCCCTCTCACTCTCCCCCCTCTCTCTCTCTGTGCATGCGTGTGTGCGTGTATGTGTGTGTTCCAAATTATGTGCATACTTTGTCATATTCATTTTATGTCTGTTTTTTTACATACTACTGTTTTGTACATTGTGTTACATTTCCATATGTTCCCCCAGCCCACCCCCCACCCCCATCCCACTCTCTCCTTCCCCGTCATTATTGTTATTTTCATTTTTTTGTTTGTTTGTTTGTTTATTTTTCCCATTTTCTTTCTATTTTCCTTTGATGTTTCATTATGACTGCATGACCGCCTTGTTTGTTTGCTTGTTTGCTTTCTACATTATTTCATTTCACTGCATGGTTGTAGTCCCTACTCAGGGCGAGGACTCGATGTAAAAAAGCACATCCGTGCTTATCTATTATCCTCGTACATAAAAAATTTGTCTTCTCTCTCTCTCTCTTCTCTCTCTCTCTCTTCTCTCTCTCTCTCTATCTCTCTCTCTCTCTCTCCCTCTCTCTCTCTCTCTCTCTTTATTTTTCTTGTTGTCGTCGTCGTCGTTGCTGTTGTTGTTGTTGGTGTGTTGTGTGTTGTTGTTGGGGGGGTGGTTGTTGTCTTCTTGTTCTTCTTCTTTTCTTCTTCTTCTTCTTTCTTCTTTCTTCCAACCTGTCTGTTTCTGTCTTTGTATCTCTCTCTCTCTCTCTCTCTATACTCTCTCCTGTCTGTCTCTCTGTCTCTCTCTCTCTCTCTCTTTCTCTCTCTGTGTGTGTGTGTCTGTCCGTCACTGGCCATGTTAAATTGAAGAACGGATGATGAAATAACACAAGCGAGTTACATTTATGAACTCTAGCCATTCTTTCTATCGCCGTCATCATCATCATCATCATCATCATCATCATCATCATCATCATCATCATCATCATCATCATCATCATCATCACCGTCACCTTCATGGTCATTCATAGTATGATAATGATCAGCATCAACAACTTCAACATCGTCATCATCATCGTTTGTCGTCGTCGTCGTCGTCATCTCATCATCATTACTAGGCATAGGCATACGATGATGCAGGTAGAGCTTTAAGAGTTCCTCGTGGGAAAAAACAGTCGAAGAAGAACAGATGAGGTATGGAACACCCTGAGGGGGGGGGGGGGGGGGGGGGGCAGACTAGAAGGGTTACTTCTGCAATGAAGAACACATAAGGTATATGACTTCCTTTACGGTGGGACGAATCCGAATTGTGACCCCCTGTAGAGAAATCCAAAGTAGATGTGCACCAGGCAGCCAGTAGGAAGACATCAGACGGGCGTCACAACCTGTTGAGAGATAAAACATCCTGCAAATGGCACGACAGATAGACTGCAATACCCTGAAAAAGAAAACAAATCAAAACTTAGTATCATATGCAAATGAAACAGTCCAGCTGGACAAATCGAGGGACCAAATCCTGTAAAGATAGACACGATGGAGAGCAGAAGAGCGCAGCCAGCAGAGCAAACAGGAATCAAACTGCGCTCTACCCGGAGGAGCAACCACATCATATGGGCAAACTCTGTCAAGTAGAACATATGATATAACCATGTCGATCAAAACAGATCCGTCTATGGTTCAGTTTAATCAAGGTACGTTACAACCCATCTACTAGCTTTCGGACCACAATTCGCAAGTTGTAGAACTGATGGATGAATAATCCATGAAAAAGATGAGAGATTAAAAAAAAAAAAAAAAAAAAAGAGGGTT
>JADBJO010010723.1:65000-70302 GCA_016801955.1 Conus betulinus | reverse complement strand
GATTGTGCCTGGGAGGAGGAAGGGATAGCGAACATGGATGACTGGGAGATTGTGCCAGGAGGAGGAAGGGATAGCGAACATGATGACTGGGAGATTGTGCCTGGGAGGAGGAAGGGATACAGGCTTGCAGGGAAACTGATAGGATCAAGTTTTCAAATGCTTGGTGAATTAAAGGTCTCTCAAATGCCTTTCTTTTTTTTTTCTTTTCATGTTTTCGTCTGTGGGAGTTTTGTTTCTCGTTTTCTGACAGTTTGGAGGAAGTTGATCAGTTTTCTCATCTGCAAGGATTTTGTCAACTCAGTTTCCATAGATATCCACGAATTTCATTTTACTGTTTTGATATGAGTTTATGGACTGTTATAAACTGCTGATGCGTAATTATTGGTCGAGGATGAAGAAAAATGGGCATCGCCGTGAGAACAATTTTTTTGTGGTTTTTTTTTGTTCTTAGATGTTTTGTTTGCTGGCTATTTGATACAAAAACATTTGTACCTTTGACATGCTTTGTTACTTTAGAAAACATTTTACGTTTACTATCATATCACTTGTCGTTTTTTGCAGATAACGTATTAACAACACACCGCACACAATGTCATTTTTACACATAGCCAGCGTCTATTTTGTCTTAAGCTATAAATCAGTCATTAAGTGCTCTCCGCTCAAAGAACCCATTTCCAATTGCTGTATGAGGGAACCTACCTAGGAAGAAAATGGTCATATTTCTATGCATGGGCACTTCAGCTAAAGCTTAGGCAGACTGAGTGCCACTCCGTTCACCTGAAACTGCTGCATGTGCAAAGAACACCTGACAAGATTGCTTTGCCTTTTTGTCTACGTTCATTGTGAGGATGTTGCATGGATGTTATTTTACCTGAGATGGTCCTTGTCTTACAGCCGTGAGACACTCGATGCTGGACAGGTGTTGAACAGCAAAGATGGCGAAGTCTTTCTGGTGCTGAAATGAAATCAGCTGGCCATGACGGCAGATCCGATGTCAGCCTGTAAGAAAGAGCAGGATGGGGGGATGATAACAGTGATGAGGCGCTCGGTGACAGTGACAGCTGTACGGGTGATAGTGACAGATATTCAGATGATAGTGACAGATGTTCTGATGATAGTGACAGCTATATCTGATGATAGTGACAGATGATGATGATAGTGACAGCTATTCTGATGATAGTGACAGATATTCAGATGATAGTGACAGATATTCTGATGATAGTGACAGCTATTCTGATGATAGTGACAGATATTCTGATGATAGTGACAGATATTCTGATGATAGTGACAGATATTCTGATGATAGTGACAGATATTCTGATGATAGTGACAGATATAGTGACAGATATATTCTGATGATAGTGACAGATATTCTGATGATAGTGACAGATATTCAGATGATAGTGACAGATATTCTGATGATAGTGGACAGCTATTCTGATGATAGTGACAGCTATCCTGATACAAAGTGAAGTGAGTTGTCTTCATGTTAGACCAGGTATCACAGATGACGGATATTTCATTTTCCATGACTCAATATCACTGGGAAAGAAGAAGAAGAAGAAGAAGAAGAAGAAGAAGAAGAGAAGAAGAAGAAGAGAGAAGAAGAAAAGAAGAGGAGAAAGAGGAAGAAGAAGAAGAAGAAGAAGAAGAACAAGAACAAGAAGAAAGAACAGGAGGAGGAGGAAGAAGAAGAAGAAGGAGGAAGGAGAGGAAGAAGAGAAGAAGAAGAACAACAAGAAGACAGGAGGAGGGAGGAGAGAGAGGAGGAGGAGGAGGGGATGGAGGAGGAGGAGGAGGAGGACGAAGAGGAACAGGAGAAGAAGAAGAGGAGGAGGAGCAGGAAGCAGGAGGAGAGGAGAAGGAGGAGGGGATGGAGGAGGAGGAGGAGGACGAAGAGGAAGAGGAAGAAGAAGAAGAAGAGGAGGAGGAGCAGGAGCAGGAGGAGCAGGAGTAGGAAAAAGAGAAGAAGAGGAGGAGGAGGAGGAGAAGGATGAGAGGGGGAGGAGGAGGAGGAGAGGAGAGAGAAGGAGGAGGATGAGGAGGAGGAGGAGGAGGAGGTGGAGGAGAAGAAGAAGAGGAAGAAGAAGAAGAATGAAGAGAATAAGATTAGTAGGATGAGGGGAGGAGGAGGAAAGGAGAGGAGGATAGGAGGATAAGGAGGAAGAAAAAGAAGAAGAAGGGGAGGATGACGAAGAAGAAGTAGAAGAAGAAGTAAAAAGAAGAAGAGGAGGATTACTATTCCGAAGGAGGAGAAGAAGAAGAGGAGAGGAGGAGAAGAAGAAGAAGAAGAAGAAGAAGAAGAAGAAGAAGAATGGGAGTATGACGAAGAAGAAGAAGTAGAAGAAGAAGTAGAAGAAGTATGTGCATGCACACACACAAACCTCTCACCCTCAGAGTGCCCACCTTTATAAATATACCTCTTTCCTCTGAATGTAAACTTCAGCGCAAGGTCTGAATATTAGACCTTAAAAATATCACGCTAATTCGTCACATCGTCTTCTTCATTCCAGTCTTCATTGATCATCCAAAAAAAAAAACCCTTCAAATTCTATGCCCTTGCATGCTCAGCTTTCCCTGGTAATCTGATTCGATTTGCTGTCCATGTGTATGTTCCAGGTGCACCGTGCGTCAACGTGGGTATAAATAATTTTATAGATGGGCGTGGACGGACGTAGTGGCTCCCCCTTCTAAGGGAAGGTTTCACTCGGGCTAGCTCTAGGACTGAGACATACTTGTCGTCAGTAAGGGGGCTTAGTAAGTCATGTCCTAAGATTCAGAGGCACTTAAAGCATGAATATGAATGCTAAGAACTCAGGTGTTGTGTCTCTGTCAGAACAGCCACCAATGAACATCAGCAAGCTAACTTGGTAGCAGAGCAGAAACCTCCTCTAGTGGGTTTCCTTCTGACGAGTTAAGTTCCCTCTCTTCCTGTAGACTCCAGGGAATGATGGCACCGTGAGGATATGAAAGATGACAGACCGAAAGACAAATCATGTTCACAGCTATGTGCCCGGTATCAGCTTATCATCCTTGTTGACACAGACAGCGCTTAGAGAACACACACACACACACACACACACACACACACACACACGCACGCACGCACGCACGCACGCACGCACGCACGCACGCACGCACGCACGCACGCACGCACGCACGCACGCACGCACGCACGCACACACACACACACACACACACACACACACACACACACACACACACACACACACTCTTACCCTCAACTTCCAGTCAGACACATCTCTGTGAGACGTTACAGCAGTCTAAGCAGTCCGTGGAACCCAAACATAAGGCGCTGTTAGGTAGTTCCGGCTTCAATACCCACGTGAGACAGGCGAGTTACGGGAGATGTTCGCGTCGGACACTACAGCCTCTTTCGGATTCGACTTGAAACCCTCACTCACTGCGTAAACACACAAATGTTTCAAGGAACATGTTGCATGCATGGTAATTCCCTCTTCCGACTTCGTACGAATAGTAGGCTAATTCATCATGTGAGGGTGGGATTGACCACATATACCGACACATGACAAAACGCGGGCGCGGAAGCGCAAGCACACAACACACACACACACACACACACACACACACACACACACACACACACACACACACACACACACACACACACACACACGCACGCACGCACACACGCACACACATAACATACGCACACGCGCTCGCACGCACTTACTAACTCACACACATTCACACACGCACAACACACACACACACTCACACACACTACTCACACACACACACACGCACACACACACACACACACACACACACACACACACACACACACACACACACACACACACACACACACACACACACACACACACACTTCCGCGCGAACGCGTGCACACACACACACACACACACACACACACACACACACACACACACACACACACACACACACACACACACACACACACACACACACCACACACACACACACACACACACACACACTCGCATACACACATGCACATATACAGATTACTCAGAAACAAACATATATATAAACACACGCACGCGCCTACATACCTGCGCTAGCGCGCCCATATACATACATGCATACATACATACATGCATACAGACACGTACGTACGTACGTACATACAGACATAATACGAACATATATACATACATATAGACATACACACATGCATACACCCATAAATACACACATACATATAGACATACACACATGCATACACCCATACATACCATACATACATACATACATACATACATACATACATACATACACACACACACATACATACATACGTACTACACACATACACACATATACACATGCATACATGCATACATGCATACATACATACATACATGCATACATACATACTTACACACACGCACACATGCATACATACTTAAACACACGCACACACATACACATATACACATGTACACACAACATACATACATACATACATACATACACACATACACACACACATACATACATACATACATGCATACATACACACATACACACATACATGTATGTATGTATACAGTCATTTTTCAATGCAACAACCACGCAATACGCTTTCCGTGTTCACATCGACACCATCCCCTGATGACAGAATACAGCTACCTTCACAGTAGGGATAAACAAACAGTCACATATGGCTCAGAAAAGGGGTGAATCTCAGAGCTACCTCTCAGGAACCAAGAGGAAGCAGCAGAAGAAGAAAAACACTCCCGTGGCCCACCAACGACACATCTCTCATACCACATGGAAAAAGTCCGTACACACGCAAACGCGAAAACAAAACAAAAAAACACGAGTGTGTCATTCAAAGTTTGGTTAAGGCAGTAGAAGTGATGACGAAGACGATCGACAGACAACGGGTGTACGCCAGGCTGTCTCCCACACTCCGTGGACCGGTGGTGGAAAAAAAGAGTCTGGCAGCACACGTATGCAACAAAACCGCTGGCGGAACAGGAGTGGGCGTGACTGGCTTTGCTAGCTAGCTAGCTAGCTGTGTCTCTGGGTAGTTCTGGATGGGATAAGCGGCGAGAAGGGGGTGGTGGGGGGGGGGGGAAGGGTGGAGGAGAGAGGAGGGGAGCGGGGACGGGGTGGGGGGGAGAGGAGGGAGGAAAGGGGTGGGGCAAGGGATTGGGGCGGGGGTGGGGACTGGGTGTGGTGGGTGGTGGAGGCGCGGAGGGGGGGGGGGGGGGATTGTGCTGCCAACGTCCCAGACGATGAGGAGGAAATAGAAGGGAAACTCTCTCTCTC
>JADBJO010010723.1:42500-47500 GCA_016801955.1 Conus betulinus | reverse complement strand
AGAGGAGAGGGAGGGAGGGAGGGAGGAGGGAGAGACAGAGACAGACAGACAGACAGATAGACAGACAAATGAGAGACAGACGGACAGAAACAGACACACACACACACACACACACACACACACACACACACACACACACACACACACACACACACACACACACACACACAGAGAGAGACCGAGACAGGTAGAGACATAGACAGAAAGAAACAGAGACAGAGAGACAGAGTGAGTATATAAGTTCAAACACATTACGTCTCACGTTTGTTCAGTTATGATGCCATCAAACCCTGCACCAGTTCTTACCGTTTCTTCCTGCACGCATTCACGCCTTCTTCTCCCCTCCTAACAAAGAGACAACTTAAAAATGTTCCAATTTCAAAGAATGTTGACTGTTTTCAACTTTACACGGTACGTCATTCATCATCCTCCTCAAGGCGGATCAAGTCATCCTTTTCGGTGACACAGACAGCGCACCAACTGATCAGTAGATACACAATTTACAGAGAGGACCCCCACACCCCACCTCTCCCTTCCCAATCACAAACCAACAATCCCAAATCCAGTTCTGTTAGGATCACAACTGTACACGAAAACGACTGGTTTATCACCAGCAGCCAATATGATTCTGAGAAACAGTGAGATTTGAACTCGCACCGTCTGACTCTCAGCTCCATGCTTCACCACCGAGCCAAGCAGATTCATGTAAAACAAATGGGGCAGGTGACTTGGACACCAGCTTTAATGGCCTGCCATCAATATGCACCGCTGTCAGGCCGGGGCAGGGAATCTCCGGGGGAAGAGCAACGCACACGTGGAACTATCCAAGTACCTTCGGCCACCAAGACCTTGAGGCCAACCTCGAACTGGACAGCTCTGGGAGACCAACAGCGGCTAATGACAGCAGCGTTGAGTGAATCAATCGTTTGTTTTAATGTTCTATACAATTGCCCATAATAAACGAAGGAGGATGAGCGAGAGTGAACACACACACACACACACACACACACACACACACACACACACACACACACACACACACACACACACACGCACGCACGCACGCACGCACGCACGCACGCACGCACGTACGCACGCACGCATTCACGCACGCATACACGCACGCACCCACGAACGGGCGCGCTCGGACACACACACACACACACACACACACACACACACACACACACACCCAGAGTGGTGAAAAAAATATTAGAATGGAGGCCCCACCTAAAAGATTCGGAAAAAAGAGAGGGGAATGTGGAAAACTGTGATGTCAGAGGTAAAAAAAAAAAAAAAAGACGAAGATAGGTGGGAGGGGCGGGAAGCTGTGGATGACGGAGATGGTTGAGAATGGAGCGATAACTCCAGCTTCAATTCATAACACATTTCCTGCAGGACAGTAGATCATTAACTGTACTGGCTGACGAGGACCGATGTCCGAGTTGTACGAAATGCTCTTAACGTAGTCACATTATTTAAAGATCTATATTTTGTGTTTGATGTTGTGCGAGTAAGACTGGACACTCTTAAACAAAATGATAAACCGACAATTCGTATGAAATGTACGCACACCTTCTCTCTGTACTTAGAACTGACAATTCGTATGAATGTACGCACATCTTCTCTCTGTACTTAGAACTGACAATTCGTAAGAATGTACGCAAATCTTCTCTTTATACTTGGATTTTTATGAATAGAGTGCCATTTATACATTGCGCACAGCTTGCTGTAGATATCAGTTTACCGCGAGAGTCTAAAGCAACAGTAGACAGGATCTAATTTGGCAGCTCTGATTCAGTTTCAACGTCCACATCCGCACTGAGAGATATGACAGGCAGTAATTACTATTCCTGGAGAATGGGGGCATGGTATCTTTTTTAAATCCTCTCTCAGGCCATCAGACTGACAATGCGCCGAGACTGGCGCTGAATATGACACATTTGTGTGTTGAACGCCGGAGAGATTAAGACCAGCAACGGAGAACCATTGTTCACAGCATTCTGAAAAAGAAGCCAAGGCTAAGAAAGAAAGAAAGAAAGAAAGAAAAATAAAAGCCTTTTCACTTAGTAGTCTGTTCGTCTGTGTTGACGATTTAAGTTGTAAACGAATCAGAACATTACTTTGCACAGAGACGGACAGACAGACAACAGACAGATAACCAGAGAGAGAGACGATCGTCTGGACTATGCCGACCTTTACCAGTCAGTTTCAGACCAAAAAAAAAATTGAAGAAGAAAATTACGATGACTGGACCGAAAAATGGAAAAGTGCAGAAGCCAACAAACAGAAGAAAACGAGACAGCCGTAGAAAAGAAAAAAAATATATCATGCATATTTCCAGACATGAATGTCTGTGGGAGGAGTGGGGGTGGGGAGGGCTCTGTGGGTCCGTGTGTCTATGAATACTCGATGAATACTCAAACTCAGGGGAACCGTTTTTCACTTGATGGCATTGCCCGCGAAAACAGAAGGGGCAGTCCCGGTTCCAAAGCTGGCGAGGAAGGAAATCCTGATCCAGATACGTCGTAACAGCTGTGTGTGAAAGACGCGACCAGGCAGTGAATGTATTTCAGAACTGAGTGGACTTTCTACGTCATAATGTCGCCTTAAATGGTTCCATGTCAGCAAGACTTCTGGCTTCATATGCTTATATTGTGCTTTGTTTGTTTGTTTGTTTTGCGATAGACAATTTCCTTTTCATTTCTGTCGCTCGTTTTCAATTCTGAAATGGCTAAGCTGGCTTACACAACAAAACATTCATTCATTCATTTATTCATTCTCTCTCTCTCTCTCTCTCTCTCTCTCTCTCTCTCTCTCTCTCTCTCTCTCCACGGAATAGGAAAAAGAAAGAAACAAGGAAAACATATCATACAGATCTTAAGATGAAATACAGTGAAACCCATCTCTATTCTCTGACTCTGTCTGTCTGTCTGTCCCTCTCTCTGTCTCTGTCTCTGATTTCTCTCGCTCTCTCTCTCTCTCTCGCTCTCTCTCTCTCTCTCTCTCTCTCTCTCTCTCAACAAGAAAAAAGGAAAAAAAAAAAAAAAAAAGAGTCATGTAGGTCGTAAGGCAAAATACTCGAATATCATCATAGCTCTCTCCTCTTCTCTCTCTCTCTCTCTCTCTCTCTCTCTCTCATCAACAACAAAAAGAGTCATATAGGTCTTAAGGCAAAATACTCAACACCACACCAACTCACTCTCTCTCTCCTCTCTCTCTCTCTCTCTCTCTCTCTCTCTCTCTCTCTCTCTCTCTCTCTCTCTCTCTCTCAAGAAAAGAAGAAAAGAAAAAGAAAAAAGAATATAGGTCTTAAGAAAAAGAAAAAAACCAAACCTCTCTCATCTCTCTCTCTCTCTCTCTCTCTCTCTCTCTGTCTCTCTCTCCATCCTCTCTCATCTCTCTCTCTCTCTCTCTCTCTCTCTCTCTCTCTCTCTCTCTCTCTCTCTCTCTGTGTGTGTGTGTGTGTGTGTGTGTGTGTGTGTGTGTGTGTTGTGTGTGTGTGTGTGTGTGTGTGTGTGTGTGTGTGTGTGTGTTGTGTCAAAAAAAGCCATATAGGTCTTAAGGCAAAAATACTGTAATACCTTTCACATCTCTCTCTCTCTCTCTCTCTCTCTCTCTCTCTCTCTCTCTCTCTCTCTCTTTCTCTTTCTCTTCTCTTTCTCTCTCTCTCTCAAAATAAGAAAAACCAGTCAAATAGATCTTAACCTCTAACATCATCATCTCAATTCTCTCTCTCTCTCTCTCTCTCTCTCTCTCTCTCTCTCTCTCTCTCTCTCTCTCTCTCTCTTACCCCATCCCCATTCCTCTCTGCCGATTTCTGAAAATGAAAAATGCAGCATGCTATACAGATTCAGAAAGGAAAAGTGGACAGGCAGGAACACTGCCATTCTCTGGCATTTTTCTTCTTCCCCGCATTTGGGCAGCCGATATCGATCCTCAGTGTGACGAGGTGGAGTGTCTGGGCAAGGAGAAATCAGTGACACGGCTTCTGATCGATTGGCCCTTCAGGCAGATGTCCAAGACTGCCACTTCCTGCCTTAGTGCTGCCTGACTGATTTGATGATCATGATCATGATCAGGATGGTTGGTACGGGGATAATGGGGACTTTGACGGGATTTGAGATGATGATGTTGATGATGATGATGGTGGTGTACTGGTGGTGGTGAAGATGACTGGTTGATGTTTGGATGATGATGATGATGATAATGATGATGATGCTGATGGTAATGATGACGATTATGAAGATGATGATAGGATAGCGAGAAGAAGAAGAAACAATGATAATAATAATGATAATAGTGATAATGATGATGATGATGATAATGATGATGATGATGATTATGATGATGATGATGATGATGATGATGATGATGATGATGATGATGATGATGATGATGATGATGATGACTGCAATAATGAGGAGGAGGAGGAGGAGGAGAAGGAGGAGGAGGAGAGCAATGATAAAAAATGATAGTAATAATATGATGAAGATAATGATGATGATGATGATATAATTGCAATAATGATGATGATGATGATGATGATGATGATGATGGTAATAATAATGATAATAATAATACACCAAGAACAGTAATAATAAAGATAATATAACAATAATAATAATAATAATAATAGCATATGAATAACTATAATAATAACTATAATATTAATAATGATTTAGCTACAAAGGTTGCATCTCTATTACATTAAATTTAAACATCAATGATATCGACAACTTTCCATATCGATCAGAAATACATATGTAACTTAATTTACTTACGTATTTCATATTGGCTACCAGTGAAACGATTATTCATTGATCAGTGGACTGATTGATTCAATTTATGCCACTCTAAGTGGTGTGTAACATTTCCTCGGGCAACTGTTCTCTAGTCCCGATGTGTGTCTGTGTTGTATGTCTGTCCGTCAGTCAGCCCGATGTGTGTCTGTTGTGTATGTCTGTCCGTCAGTCAGTCCCGATGTGTGTCTATTGTAT
>JADBJO010010723.1:32500-35000 GCA_016801955.1 Conus betulinus | reverse complement strand
CCAACTAAGCAACACCGAGCTCGGTCTTTCACTCTCACAAGGACGCAGACGGAAGGCACCATTTCACCAGGATGTGGGTCAATAGCACTCCCATTTCCGTTGCAGACTCAGAAATAACTGAGCATTCTCAAAGTGAAATAAGCTGCCAACTTCACAACAGTTCACCAAGATGTGGGTCAATAACACTCTCATTTCAGTTGCAGAGTCAGAAATAACAGAGCATTCTCAAAGTGAAATAAGCTGCCAACTTCGCGTCACCATCAAGACCGAAAAAGCGTGAGATGCCGACCAAAAAAAAAAAAAAAAAAAAAAAAAAAGAAAGAAAAGAAAAGGATAACTGACCTGCTTTTTGACGGGTAGACGCTTTGTATGTATAACAGTTCTGACCGTACCCTTCAAGAGTCCTTAGAGAGGTCAGTTACTGGTGGCAAAAAATCTATCACCATGAGGAGAAACGGGGTATCAGGGAAGTTCGTGTGCTCAAAATGGTTTGAGGAAAACCAACACACGTCGTTACTTTCAAAGGAAAAGGTGCCTGAAGTATGCAGACAGTTAGGTCATGAAGATGGTGACTCAGCTTGTAACCTCAAAAGTACAAGATCACTCAAATGGACCTGGTGAGAGGGTGGAAGACTGAAAGAGGCATGTGGTGGACTGTCCACAGTGCAGGGCAGGGGGTACAGGCACGAAGTGCGAGCAGAGAGCGACAAGCGATCGTCAGCTCCAAACGTCTTGGCGCAACTCGTCGCAGATCAGAAACCCCGAACCATCATCGGTCAGGGGAGAGAGCAGTCCCATAAAGGTGACAGGGAGAGGGAAGCAGCCCCCCCCCCCCACCCCCCGTTGCTCCAGTGCCTGATAGATGGGAGGTAAGACAAACGGGTAAAGTGTGGATGGTTGACTCTACTACTGACCCTGGCAATGTTTGACAGACGAAGGCGTTGAATAATTTCCCTCTTCTGCTCTCTCTCTCTCTCTCTCTCTCTCTCTCTCTCTCTCTCTCTCTCTCTCTCTCTCTCTCTCTCTCTTAATTATATATATATATATATATATATATATAATCATTATCTTGTTTGTTCATGAACAATATACGAATGTGCTTTGCTAATGTCAAACGACTAGAAAATCAGTTTAAAAGAAGTTAATGCAAATATCCATCTCCCTCCCCCAAAAATCAGAAAATCGACATGGCATGCTTGAATAATGAATTACCTAAACCAAAGTAGCTAGAGTGGCGTTTGCCCGCAGTCGAATTCTCTAAAGCCTTCGACTCAATCTCAAAAGATCTATAGTATGTTTGGGAAGGGGGGGGGGGGGGGGGGGGGCTGATTTTCAAATACGGGTATCTATATAGTATCTTAGTTCTATTAATCATGATTTCTGAGTTTCAGAACTTTTTGAAGTTATATGTGCATTAAGACAAGGCTGCCCTTTTTACGTATAAACTTTCATTCTGTCTGTTGAGCTTTCGTCAATAGCTTTCGTCAATCGAAATATGAAATGGTCAATAGTTCGAATGAGGGCGACGACTTTTGTTCAAAGTAACATGGGTTTATATGAAATTAAGAGAAGGCAGACGGCACAACATGAGGACACAGCACTCTTTCTATAAAAAGAAAGATGACATGTACAGATTACAGGGAATTTTGTAATGTTTTTAAAGCTTTGAAGGCTCCGAAAATGTTCCGAAATCGAAAGCAGTGAGAATGGGTATACAGAGACAAAAGCATGATCTTCCGTATTCTATAATGAAAAAACATGACGATATCAGGTATATATTTTTAACGTAAGATGGCAATGCAAATAGAACACAACTACAGAAACTTGATTTATCAAATGAATGATTTGATAAGAGAAGGGAAGAGTAACGTGTGTAAGTTTTGGAAATACGTATATGCATTACATTGCACTACCTTCCACAATATTGACACAACAGAGATGAAATATAACACAATGCAATTGACTAGGATGAAACGCATGTCTGTCTGTACGTCTGTTTGTTAACAAATACGAACTGGGCATCGGTTCCCAATGTGTGACCTAGACCAGTGTGAAACATTTAGCGCGGTCATAGCAAATAGTCCTTGACATCCATATCTTGAAGGGTTACGATCCGAAAAGAAAGGAGACAAACCTAAAAGCATACAAACAAACAACATGAGAGAGAGGGGGGAGAAACGTCGCCACCTCAGTTAGAAGAATGTATATGTGCAATTGTATCACCCCCCCCCCCCCCCCCCCCCCCCCCCCCCCCAAAAATAAAATAAAAAAAAAATGAAAAAAAGAAAAAAAAAAAAAAAAAAAAAAAAAAAAAAAAAAAAAAAAAGTATGGGAAATCTCTTGACAAGATGCCATCATGAATCTCACACACGCCTTTGACTCTTTATCCCCCCCCCCCCCTCCCCCCATCCCTCTGTCAGGTCGTTGCTCCTCGTCTTTCTGGCCTTGCCGTCTGCACGTCACCTAAAACAGGCCCCAGAGTTTGCTTTGTGTGCTTTAT
>JADBJO010010723.1:22500-25000 GCA_016801955.1 Conus betulinus | reverse complement strand
AGGAGGAGTGGATGAAAGAAAAATACACACCGCGGGTATTGTGATATTGTAGGGAAACGAAACATTAAGGGTCGATTTATTTTGCAGGGAACACAAAGCATTGAGGTTAACGATCTCTGCTGAGGGTTTAAGGAGGTGCGGGGAGGCGAGGTCGGGGGGGGGGGTGGGGTGGGAATGAACGCCGATGCTGACTGACCTAAACTATGTGGGTTATAGCTTTGCCCGCAACAAACAGTCCCTCTCTTGAGGGTGTGAAATTGGATGGTGCCTTTGAACACGATGGTTTCTCGGTGTGACAAATGAAACCACCCTGCCAGACAACAGCTCGGCAGACACTGAGTCGACAACAGGGAGGGGGGAAGGCGAGGGATCAGACACATGTCTCTAAAGCCTGACACCAACCTGGAGTTACACCCAAGGACTCGAACGCCAAACACATGTATGAAGATTTGAGCTCACTGTACACGTGTACACGTATTTTCTGATCTGAAAGTTGATGTTTCTTCTTCGTTGCCCTTCTGTACTCATTAGGATACATTCCAGATAGTTTCAAACGGAAAAAAAAGTGAAATGAACGGAATGGGCAGAAAGCAGCAGAACGTTCGAGAACCTTCAACAACACAGGAAGTGAGGGCACCTTTAAATGAAACAGGAAGTGTGAAGGCACCTTAAATAAAACAGGAAGTGAGAGGGCACCTTAAGTAAAACAGGAAGTGTGAAGACACCTTAAATAAAACAGGAAGTAAGAGGGCACACCTTAAATGAAACAGGAAGTAAGAGGGCACCTTAAATAAAACAGGAAGTGAGATGGCACCTTAAATAAAACAGGAAGTGAAGGTATCTCAGATGAAGCATGAAACAAAACAAAAACATAAAGGTCTCCTTCAATAAGACAAGAAGCAATGGTACCTTAAATAAAGCAGATCGAAAAGCTTCTTAAATGAAACAGAAAGTGAAGGCACTTACACTTAAACAAGAAGCGAAGTCGCCTTCCACAAAACAAGACGTGAAGGCAGTTTGAGTGAAATAATAAGAAACGTGGCCAGAGTAAGTGATGGCATCTTCAGTAAACAAAGAACAGAGCATGAGGGTACTTCTAATAAGGCAATAATTTCGTTCATGTTCAGTACAACAGAAAAACAAGGAAACTTCAATGAAAAAAGAAATGAGGACATCTTCAATAAAATGAGAAATAAAGATACGTTCAATAAAACAGAAAACAAAAACGCTTCTAGAGGAACAAGAAGTGAGGACAGCTTCAAGAAGACAAGAAGCGAGGGCATCTTGTATAAAACAGGAAGCAATAGTACCTCCGGTGGAACAGGAAATGAAGGCACTTTCATGGCAAAAGAAATGACGACACCGTCCTTAAAAACGGGAAATAAGGGAAAACACTTTCAACATGAATACAGAAGTGAAGACACCCTCATTAAAACAAGAAGTTAGAGCATCTTCAGTCAAACATGAATCAAGAGCATCTTCAACAAAACGTAAAGTGCGCCTTCGTTCAACAGGAAGTGAGAGCGCTTCCAAAGGAATAGGAAGTTAGGACAGCTCCAATGAACCGGGAAATGAGGACACCCTGAATGAAACAGAAAGTGAGAGCAGATTCAATAAAGCAGGAAGTGAGAGCAGATTCAATAAAAAAGAAAGTGAGAGCAGATTCAATAAAAAAGAAAGTGAGAGCAGATTCAATTAAACAGAAAGTGAGAGCAGATTCAATAAAAAAAAGAAAGTGAGAGCAGATTCAATAAACAGAAAGTGAGAGCAGATTCAATAAAAAAAAAGAAAGTGAGAGCAGATTCAATAAAACAGGAAGTGAGAGCAGATTCAATAAAACAGAAAGTGAGAGCAGATTCAATGAAAGAAAAAGTGAGAGCAGATTCAATAAAAGAGAAAGTGAGGTAGATTCAATAAAAGAAAGTGAGAGCAGATTCAATAAAAGAGAAAGTGAAGGCAGATTCAACAAAACAGGAAGTGAGAGCAGATTCAATAAAAGAGAAAGCGAGAGCAGATTCAACAAAACAGGAAGTGGAGAGCACTCACTTCCGACCGAACAGGAAGCGACGGCACCTGAACATGGGACAAACGTACATCTGTTATAATGCTTTGAACTGCCGGATGCAGCTGTGTTTCTGTCTCTTCTGGAGATCTTGACAGTTCCCTCTCATTTCAAATGCTAGGAACTGATTTACTGGACATTTCCCAGCAAGAGTGTTCTTTTGGCATTTGCGTAACATTCTGGAGATATTTACTTAATCAAGGCACATCATTTCCTGATTGAACGAAGACACAAACATGTTAGGCAATCAGTTAAGATTAGAGGCGAAACTCGGCAACCCCAAAATCTTTTTGGTCAGATTGATAACAGAGAGAGGCAGACCACAATTTTGCTTCGATTTCACTTCATTTTGTTCTGTCATCGGCAGAACCCCGGCAAGACTATCTCTCCCGCTAGTTTATTTCCTGTCACATCAACATCGATTTCCTTTTCGTTCAA
>JADBJO010010723.1:5000-12500 GCA_016801955.1 Conus betulinus | reverse complement strand
TGTAAGAAGACCCCACAGCCTTGCTAAAGCAATCTTCCAGGGAATTGTAGAGGGTGAAAGATGGGTGAAACGAGGGAAGTGGGGGGGGGGGGGGGGGGCGACAGAAGTAATGATGGACTGATAACATTGCACAATGAACAGGGAAACAATTCGCAGAGACCTACGTCTTGGCACACAGCTGAGAGAAGTGGGTTGGAACCTGGTGAAATGTTCTTCGACATGATGTCCTGGTGACTCCCCAGTGAGTTGAGGGAGAAAGACAAGAGGAAGACGCAAACCTTCGTGATTGGCCAGTTTCAGTGTCAGTTTCATCAAGGAGGCGTCACTGCGTGCGGACTGGTCCATACACGCTACACCACATCCCGCTAAGTGTTGAGACCACCACACTACGAATGATTTGAAGCTGGTGGAAAAACGAATAAACGACTAAGATGAGACAATTGAAGAAGACGGTCTCGTGGCTACGACTTTGCAGATGTCTGACCTACGCATTAGCCCAATGCGCTGGTGATGCGCGTAATTGGCCACATGTTAAAAAAAAAAAAAAAATTTTCTTTTCCTCACTTTCTTAATGTTCTTTTCTCAATTTTGCTATTATTTTGCTTTTTCGTCATTTTCACTTTTTCTTCTCCCCATTCTTCCTTCTAATATTTAGTTTATTCAGAAAGCACAGCTTTTCGGTTGATGAAAATTGACAAAGTGCCTCAGCTTACGTACGCCTAGTTGTTCTTGTCTGAACAACTTTGGTCTCTTGTTGCTTTATCGCCTGCAGATTTCATGCTAGAGTTTACAGGTATCCACATTTTGAGTTGTTCTGTGCATTGGGTGCCGCTGTATACTTCATCTGTTGTTTCGTTTGGGGGCGTTTTAATAGTTGTATGCGTGTGTTCATGAGTGTTTGTGTGTGTATGCGTGAGTGTGTGCGTACGTGCATGCGTGTGTATGTGTGTGTGTGTGTGTGTGTGTGTGCGCGCGCGCGCGCAGGTACGCGCGTGCATGCGTACGCGTGTGTGTGTGTGTGTATGTGTGTGTGTGTGTGTGTGTGTGTGTGTGTGTGTGTGTGTGTGTGTGTGTGTGTGTGTGTACATGCGTGCGTGCTTTGCGTGTGCACACTCGTGTATGTATGTTTGATTGATCTTCTCGTGTCTGTGACATATTAACACCATTGGTAAACTGTGGAATCATTGTTTGTCTGTCGAAAGGGCGTAGAGGTGGGAAAGGTGGGGGGGATGATGATTAGGAGCAGCGCACAGTAAAAAAAAAGTGCTTTCTATTGAAACACACAATAAGAAAGATGCTAGCGAAAAAGCAGTTCGTATAGTATATTATGATATGAATGTATAGCATAAAATCTGCGTTATTATTATCAAATGTGAGTGATTTCTGTTGAAATAGCAGGTGAATAATCCAGGTTTTGTCTGGTGATATTGAGTGCAGCTTTCATAACAGGTGCAGAGCTGATGTCCCAAGTGAGCCATGTATTTAATGAACTGTGTACTGGGACGATTCCTTAGTCCACTCCATTGCTCCATGCCTGGAAATAGCTTCAGATCACCTCTCTCTCTCTCTCTCTCTCTCTCTCTCTCTCTCTCTCTCTCTCTCTCTCTCTCTCTCTCAGTGCGTGAGTGTGTGCGTGCGTGCGTGCGTGTGTGTCTGTGTGTGTGTGTGTGTGTGTGTGTGTGTGTGTGTGTGTGTGTGTGTGTGTGTGTGTGTGTGTGTGACACTGATATTTTTCAGGCACAATCATCTGACGATTTGCCTTACACATCTACACGCAGTCAGACAGACTGTCTAGGACACAGAGTTACACAGACACACTCCTGCAATACACTCACATGCATAAAGTATTCGCAGAGAGAGAGAGAGAGAGAGAGAGAGAGAGAGAGAGAGAGAGAGAGAGTCGTGATTGTAAATCAATCGATCAGACCATATGTCTTCCCACCTGTCCCGATTTTCTCCAGAGAGATCGATAACCTCCCTAAAACCAGGTCCATGCCCAAACATCAAAAGTGAGTTATGGGCGCCCAACGACTCAGACACGCAGGCGCCGCCTCCACGCACATACGCTCGTGCGCGCCTGCTCGCGCGCATACACACACACACATACATACACACGCACGCACGCACGCACGCACGTACGTGTACACACACACACGCAAACACACAGACACTCACACACACGCGCGCGCGCGCGCGCGCGCGCGCACGCACGCACGCACGCACGCATACGCACGCAAGCACACACACACACACACACACACACACACACACACACACACATACACACACACACATACATACACACGCACACACGCACACACGCACGCACACTCGCACACATACACACACACACACACACACACACACACACGCGCGCGCGCGCGCGCGCGCGCACGCACGCATGCACACACACACACGCGCGCGCGCTAGCGCACGCACGCACGCATGCACGCACGCATACGCACGCACGCACGCACGCGCGCGCGCGCACACACACACACACACACACACACACACACACACACACACACACACACACCAAGAGCGAGAGGGAAAGAGACCGAACCTGACGACGAGTTGTTGGCGGTGAGGACAGGGGACATAAATAAAGAAGAACATGCTCCCGCTTATTGATCGACAATCTGAATGACTTCCCCTCCTTTTTATGTGGCGGTCGTTGCGCGAGAGAAGGGAAATGATTGAAGGGAAAGTGAATAATGAATGATTTCAGATAACGAGAATTATTCAAGGGAAAGGGAAAGGGAATAATTAATTATTTCAGACAACGAGAATTATTTCAGGGAAAGGGAAAGTGAATAATGAATGATTTTAGACACAACGAGAATTATTTCAGGAAAAGGAAAGTGAATAGTGAATGATTTCAGACAACAGTTACTTCAGGGAAAGGGAAAGTGAATAATGAATGATTTCAGACAACGACAGTTATTTCAGGGAAGATTAAGATTAAGATTAAAATTATAGTCCTGTCAACAGCTGAGGTTATCTCAGGACTGTCACCACGTTCATTTCAGGGAAAAGGAAAAGTGAATAATGAATTATTTCAGACAACGAGAATTATTTCAGGGAAAGAGAAAGTGAATGACTTCAGGGGAAAAAAAGACTGACTGATTTCAGAGAAGGGGAAAGCAATTTTTTTTCAGGATGAAATAAAAATAATTTGAAGAAAAGTGGATGGTCTTATGCAGAAAGAAAAAGGTTTCAGTGTAAGTGAACGGTGACTGATTTGAAAAGAATGAATAATTTCAGAGAAAAAAAACGAACTCTTTCAGAGAGAATGAAAATGATGAATGATTTTAGGGAAAGCTGATGATTTCAGGGAAAGTAATTTTGTTCGGGAAGCGTGAATAACTATAGAATGTGCTGTAAGCTTCGGCTTTATGTACTCATAGCTCTTCTCATTATAACTGCAATATGACTGAATTAAATTTTGGTGTCAACTAATAATTACTGAGGAGAGAAACGAAAAACAAATGATGTAAGAACACGTGAACGAAGAATGATTTCGGGGGAAAAGAGACTGATTTCAGGGAGATTTGAACGATTTCAGTCAGGGAAAATGAATGGTTCTAGGGAAAAATAACCGGATTGCAGAAAGAAATAGACTGAATGATGAATGATTCAGGGACCCTGACTGGAGAGAAAGTGCATGAATTTACAGAAATGGAATTATTTCGGAGGAAATGAATGTCATCAGTTTCCTAGCTGAGTGCGGCCCAAAGCGGATTGAAACAGAATTCGCGCCAGTTGCGCACGGCCTGACACACACGTTGGTATGTGTGTTGTGCAAAATCCGTGTCAATATTGTGCGTGCAGTTCACACGCGCGCGCACACACACACACACACACACACACACACCACACACACACGCGCGCGCGCGCGCGCGCGCTCTCTCTCTCTCTTCTCTCTCTCTCTCTCTCACACACACACACACACACACACACACACACACACACACACACACACAGCGAGCGCGTGCGCACACACACATGCGCGCGCGCGTGCACACACACACACACACACACACACACACACACACACACACACACACACACACACAACACACATCGGCACGCACGCACGCACGCACGCACGCACGCACACACACACACACGCGCACACACACACACACACGTGCGCGCTTAATAATGTGAGCATGATACACGTTTACTGTCTCTCTCTGTCTCTCTGTCTCTCTCTCTCTCTCTCTCTCTCTCTCTCTCTCTCTCTCTCTCTCTCTCTCTCTCTCTTCTAGAGCCTGACAATATGCATGGTTTCAATGACACGAGGAGTATTTCAGGGGAGTGTACTGCTCATTGCTAACAGATTTGTCTTTCTGATTGCGTCCCCCTATAACACACACACACCGGGTAGCTCACCCTGCGAGTTGAATTATCGCCCTTGTTTCCTGTGAACCCGTCACATCACACGACTCGCCCAACATTTTCTTGTATACAGATCAGTGCCCTTGAGGTTGTCTGTGTGTTCTGTATGATACTGATCGAGACCACAATGCTTTCCCAGTCTTAAAGAAAACAATGAATTGTTCACAGTTCTTTTTTTTTTTTCCTCTCCTGCTGATGGTGCTATGTACAGCTGTCTAGTGAGTTTGCTGTGAGAAAGATTTTCTCTTTTTTATTATCAGGCGGGAAGTGGGTGGGGGAGGAAGGAGGATGGGGAGATGAATGCAAGTGTTGGAATCGGGTGTGTGTGGGGTGAAGGGTCACAACACACTGTATGTTCCGATCAGGGGATACGTTGTCTTTACAGCCCTCAGGCTTATGAACAGGGGTGCACACCTATGCAGGATCGTGGAGAAGGAAGGGGCTGGGGAGAGGGGTGGGGGGGGGAGGGTGGCGAGGCAGCAAACTTCCTTGTTTGCTCTTTGTGTCTGTCGTCCAGTGTGCTGTATGCTCTAGATGAGTGGGTACTTTAAATCAGCATAGGAATCAATTTACATGTCTTTAATTGCTTTATATACGTCCGCCAAGGGTATGTTACCTTCCACTTCCGTTCGTCTGTCTGTCTGTCTGTCTGCTGGATGAAACAAAAAAAATGCCAAATGTTTTTCAACGATTTATAGTTAAAAGCAAAGAAAAAAAAATCTTTCGGTCCATGGATTGATGAACTTATAAAATTTTGGTACAAATCTATGGCACCGGATGCCAGGGTCGCTCAGCAAGATTCTTGCAAATGTCATAAGCCAGAAACTACGGCATCTATATTAAAGAAATTTGATGGAAAGAAAAATAGCTCGTAGTCACTGTCACCAATTCATGCACGTCCCGTTTAAATACAAAAGGTACACGGGAAATAACTCCTTCAGTCAGCACAACTATTACTCCCCTTGGCGAGTGAAAAGTGGAATTTTCACTCAAGAACTGACTTAATGGACGGATCCACGATTTGTGCGACCTTGGCGGAGGTTTGCGTTCTTCCGAATGTCAATGTTGCTGTTGGCTGGTTTTTCATCACTCCTCATCACGTAAGGGATCTTTTATACATTGAGAATGTTCTGTGTGTAGGCTAAATATCTGGGACATTACGACCTGTCTTTAAAGAAACTGGTGATACCGTTCGGTGAGAATACCCGAATATCCGGCAAGTGTATGGCCACTGTCTTTGGATGGACATGGCGGCTGTACATTCCAGAGACGCTCATTCACGACTGCCCCACGACTAAACAATTGTTGTTGTCAGTGGAGCGCAAAAGCGACCCGCAGAAGTAGAAAATACTCACCTCGTTGAGACCGTGTTCGTCGAACATACCACACCCCACGGACATAGTCAGCCACACACAAGACGTACTGTTAGGTCATTTGCATTCCGGATCTTTCAGCTTGCTTTATGCGCGAGCACTCGCCGTTCAATCGAAGAAATTGGAGTCAGTGCGAGATCATAACAGAATCATATTTTGGCAGCGGTCAGACGTTAGCAGTAAGATAATGATGGTTTAACACCAGTGCTGAGACCTGCTCATAAACAGTAGAGGATGAATATGATTTGATCTGAAATTGCTCGCTGTGTATCTTCTCAGAGCAGCTCTTCTTCCAAACGTCTTAAATCTGCCTCTGTCCATTATTCTTCAGATACACAGGACACACAGAATTACACGCTCTCTTCAAAATATGCATTGAAGGCAGTTCCAAGGCAGCGCATGACAAGCAGCGTTAGAAGTTAGAAAGAGTGCTTGAAAACAGGAAGAGAAATTGGAAATCAGTCATCTCTCAGCATCTCAGTTCCCGAACGGTTGAGTTTACGTCCTCACAGCAAGGGACAAGTCGTTCTCTCGCGGTAGTCTTGGATGCCTTAGCGTAGAGGTTCATGGTGGAGTAGTTCGGTATTGTTGTTGCTCGATGGTGGTAGTCGTTAATGTTGTCTTCCTTCGTTGTAGTTGCTGGTGTTCCTTTCGTCTTCCTCGCGGTGGGCTAGAACCAATCGTCTAGATTTCGGGTTCATACATTGACTGTTTTATATTCTTGTCTGGTGATCCAGAGCGAAGTTTTCAAAGAGTCCATGACACGAGTATTGATCTGGATTTATTTTCAGTACAGCAATGGCGATGCCCCTGCTGATACCCCAGTCTTTCCTGCACTTCCAATTCAAATTACGGCCTATGGCGATGACCAGTAAAGTATTATCTCTCACGGTCTCTGTCTCTGTCTCTGCCTCTGCCTCTGCCTCTGTCTCTGTCTGTCTGTCTGTCTGTCTGTCTGTCTCTCTCTCTCTCTCTCTCTCTCTCTCTCTCTCTCTCTCTCTCTCTCTCCTCTCTCTCTTCCCCCTACCCTCAGAAATAAAGAATGTCATCATTATCATCATCAATATTATCATCATCTTTTTCGACATGTTCGTCGTCGTCATCATCATTTTCGACATCTTCGTTGTCGTCATCATCATCATCATTATCATCGAGACACAGAGAGAGAGAGAGAGAGAGAGAGAGAGGAGAGAGATGAGAGAGAGAGAGAGAGATATCACATATACCGTATCTTGAGAGAAAGGGAGGAGGAGGAAACATTCGGTTACAATTTTTGCTTGTTTTTTCATCGGATAGTGCGAAAGATGAACAGATTAAAGAAGAAAAAAAAAGAAAAAGAAAAAAAAAGGACACAGCAAACTGTCTTATCATGGAAATCATCCACGCAAACACAATCTGAACGATCACAGCACGTTACTATTGACAGAGTGCTCTCTCAAAAGAAACAAAAAATATGAAATAAGCGGAAATAAAAAAATCATATCCTCTTCAGTTACAGACAACATTGACCCTTGTTTATATTCAAAACTCAGTGGCTCATGAAATGGGGGAGACGCCGGATCACAAGCGGCTAGGGTTAAACTTGTTTTGTTTTTTTATCTGTCTCGTTCGTTTTTGTTTTTTTTTTCTTTTTCACATGCAGAAAATAGTAGGCTACCCGCTTCGCTTTACGCTGTCATCTTTCTCTTTAACAACGTGGTGTTGCATTTGTCTGTCGGGCAAA
>JADBJO010010722.1:47500-70325 GCA_016801955.1 Conus betulinus | reverse complement strand
CACACACGTAGAATCCCATCATCAACTTTTGGAAGAGAAGGCCAGTTTGGCCGTTGGTATGGATGACACGTTACACGTAGCATGCACCCTGCGTGAGAAATGGAAAGAATGAAAGAAGCAAGGACATTAAGTGAACGATATTGACTGGATGACACAGGGAACTACAGAATGAAGTGCATCTCTTTGGTTGGCACTTTCCAGGCAAGCAGCATGAGTGTGGATTGTAAAGCAGTTAGAGCTTGGTCTCTAGACGAGGATAGGCGTTATGTAAGTATTTATCATCAACATAATAATAATAATAATAAGTGATGATGATGATGATGATGATGATGATACAATGATAATGATGATATGATAACACACACACACACACACACACACACACACACACACACACACACACACACACACAGAGTAAAAAAATGTAGTTGAATCCCATAGTATTGAAGAGATATGTAGAAAGACAAGCTAATTGTATCGATTTTGGAGAAGTTACGTCCCGTCACACAATTATACTATTCAAGTGTTTAATGGCAAATGTCAGGAAGCAAATCCAGACTATTGCAGCACTGTGGTGTATCTAAATACTAGTTATAAGTACAGCTGTACTAACAAGTTTAGATTTCCAAAATATGAAGACGAGATGTAAGGAATGTATTTAACTGAGAGACTGAGAGAGAGAGAGAGAGAGAGAGAGAGAGAGAGAGAGAGAGAGAGAGAGACAGACAAGAGACAGACAGACAGACAGACAGACAGACAGACAAAGATTGAGAGACAAAGATATAAGGAGAGAGAGAGAGAACAATTACACACATGAAAAGCAGTCAGTTTACCAACTTCTTCTTTTTCATTCATAGCAGAAATGATCCAAAAACAAGACAAGTAGCATATCCTCTTCCATTAGTTTACTCTCTCTCTCTCTCTCTCTCTCTCTCTCTCTCTCTCTCTCTCTCTCTCTCTCTCTCCGAGAACATATTATCACAGTAGGTGTACAATTATCTCTTTCAGTCTGTTTCTATGCTTCTGTGCATGTACACGTGTGTTATTCCTTTGCATTCAAGAAGTAGAATGTTTCTGGGCTTTTGCTGCTAGGCTGAGAATAAAACACAGTCAAAAAGAAGATTAGTGTTTTGTGAACTGTGTAAAAGATATAAAGACTGATCAGAAGTGCTTGATCCAGTCATAAATGACCGGAAAACGCCTCTAGATGTGATAATAAGTAAAAGAAAATACATAGATAAACTGGAAAAATTACGAAATTGAGAAAGAAGTGAGGCAGGGAACACTAAACAATAAACAGTAAACAAGCAGGGTAACTTTCGCTCCCATAAGAAAACCTAACACAGAGTAACTTTTATTCAAAACTGGCACAGCCTTTTAAACTTGAATAAAGTCAGACAAATACAAAGACGAACAATCTACTAGTGTGGGGGAAAAACAAGCGCAGTCTTGAATAAAGTTACTCTGTGTTAGGTTTTCTTATGGGAACAAAAGTTACCCTACTTTTTTACTGTTTATTGTTTACTGTTCCCTGCCTCACGTTTTTCTCAATTTCGTTTCGATTAAATCGAGGTTATTTGTATTTGTTTCTGTCCGTCTTTGTGTTTGTCTTTTGATCTCCCTTGCACCCCTGGGTGGATCCTCAATCGTAGGCTCAAAGATTGTCCCCTACATTTCATACTGTTTGCATAATGTCTTTAGTTTTTCAGCAACTCTTTTCCTCCCCACACTTTCGTTTACTACCCTTCGCTGGCTGCTTTAGGGGTGCTGTTGGATTCTTTTTTTAAACCCTTAGTGGTGAGAACACCACGGTATTATAGACTGTGGTGTGTGTCTCTACTTGACGACAGGAGCACAGACACAACCACCCGTGTCTCCCTGATGAGTTTCAATCCAGCGGACGAAAGGCCTCAGGGCAGGCAATACAAACATATCTGCCTTCAAAGGGGTTACGATGGTTACCTCATGCAGCTAGTGAAGAGTTTTCATGTCTATAATATGTTTTCTTAGTTTCATGTTTCCAGTTTCTTCATCTTCAACCCTCCCCCCCCCCCCCCCCCCTTTTTTTTTTTAAAAAAAAAAAAAATAAACCCCAAATCTTTGCCAAGTCATTATTATGAAGACAGTTGAGTTGTTGGCCTGCTCTTGTTTTTCCCCCACTATTTGATTGTTGTTGGTCTTTGTCTGACTTTATTCCAGTTTAAAAGGCTGTGCCAGTCTTGAATAAAAGTTACTCTGTGTTACGTTTTCTTATGGGAGCAAAAGTTACCCTACTTGTTTACTGGAAAAATAACGTCAACAGATGCAAATGAATCGGTCATTTAAAAAAGTAGGAAACTGAATTGCAATGTTGTGAAATCATGGAGGATGACATCATACTGGTAACAGACTCTTAACGTGATGTTTCTGGGGTGCTACCTATCCGTTTGGGTTGAAAGAAACGACACCATACTTTTGTGGCTGTGACAAGGTGTGACCAGAGTTCATTTCTGTTGGGCTGATTCTGATGAAAAGTCGCGTTGACAGTGAGGAAATACCCTCTGGCCATAGAGAAAGTCCGGCTGACAGAGGGAAAGGCTGACACCAGGGAATTTCTCTGTGTAGGAGTTTTACTGATTTCATGTGTGCAGCTGTTCGATTTGTGGTGGTGTCTTTCGCCAGTTGGCTCTGCAGTTCTAGCATACCAGTTGGTACACCCATGGCTTGACTTCCATGGAGGTTCTGTTGTGTCGCATCCAGTGGCCATCACACAATGGCATCTTTCAGAAAGTATTTATTATCACACGTGTACTGACACCTGTCACGAGGCTTTCATAGACCGGCTCGATGTTCATGTTAGTTGGTGGAGAGAGGACACAGCTATCGATGTACTCACATGTACGTCCAGTTATAGCACTATCGTTCAGGCTCAAAGCATCATTTTCCAACCTTACCGGACCATCCAACCAAACCGCATGACTCGAATGTGAAGCCACAGTGTGTTCCATTTCGTGGTCATGTTCACACAGGTTTTCATGTCTTGCGTTGGTCGAAGATGGAGTGTTCAAAACGGTTACAATAGCTTCATCAAGTTGTCCCCTTGCCTGTCTCTTGCTCTGTTGGGCTGTCTGCTGGTCTCGTCGGCTTTGGCTGGGAGGTTTCTTCCTGTAACACCGAACCCTTGTGTTGTGGTTTAGGACAGGATCTGCCATGTTTGTTGTGACACATGGAAAGATGCTGGCTTGAGGCGCAAAACAACCACAGTGTTTTCTCCTTCTCCTGCAACTTTCCAGCTTGTGACTTTATTGTCCATTAGCAGGACGTTCAGGGTCGTCTCCACAGCTGCTGGTAGTCCAGAAACTGTCATGTTTGCGAGAACATTTGTCAAATTTATCGCTTATAAGTCAGTCTGCGCCCTGCTGCTTCTGCTCACATCACGAGAGAGAGAGAGAGAGAGAGAGAGAGAGAGAGAGAGAGAGAGAACAATGAACAATCTTTATATCCTAAGGCCCCCAGCCCTAGAAATAAGGTCAAGTTAACATGTAACTAAAAGACACATACATTACAACCAATCAGCTTTCTTGCGTGAATCTGTCAACAAAAGCTTGTATTAACTTCATGGAATTGATCAGAAATACACCAAGCTTCCTAAAATTGAAAACAGACCCATTTCTCACCAAGACTGCATATTGACTGACACCAAAGTTAAGATGTCATTATACAAAACACATTTACACAACATATGGTCCTCATCTACTAAGACATTACATATTTTGCACACAAAATGAAAAAGAGAGAGAGAGAGAGAGACAGAGACAGAGACAGAGACAGAGAGGCAAAGCAAAAGAACTAATGAATGATAACTGTAACGATATCAAATCCCTGAACACAAATGACTGGGAACTTCTTGGGGATGTACTGGGGGGGGGGGGGGGGGGGGGGGGGGGGGGGGTTGACAAAAAGTCCTCAGTTGTCCAGTATTTTTAATTTTGTTGTTGTTTTTGTTTGTTTTTTTTCTTGTTCTCAGAAAAAAAGATCTTGCACACAGACAATTGTTATGAACATTACGTTTGGTGTTTTGTGTACTATGTTGAGATTACGTTTTGTTGAAAAAATTGCAATTTGATGGAAAAGACCATTTGTATGAGTTTGGTACAAACCACTAACAAAAGCATCAGATAGTTTTACTTCGCTACTTAATCTATTCAGATGTATTGAATTGTCACGAGCCGAGCCTTTGGATAATGAACTAAGATCATGGAAGAAAAGACGCAGTACAAACACTTGTTTGTAGTTACATATGATTCAGGGATGGCTTCACTTGGCGGAACTTTGCCGTTGCCGCTCCAATCCAGAGGTCTCCACCGGTGAAATATTTCATGACTCCCATGAAGGCCTTCACCTCCTGTGCAGTCTCCAGACTGACCAGAGAAGTCCCCAGTTTTTCACACTTATTCTTGGCATCTGACCGGGAGATTCTACCACTCTTTACTATGTTGAAGATGTAGCAACTCCCTCCAGCATCAACCTGCCAAGGAGAAGGGCAGACGGGGATAAACATGGTTACACACAATTAAAACATACACGAGTGTATGAGGGTGTGGTATATGTGTTTGTTTGTACGTGTTTACGTTTGTTTGTGTGTACGTATGTTTACAGGCATGTTCGGTTCACTACGGTTCAATTGTTTATTTAATATCTTTTCATCATCAGACGTGTATAGGTATCTATGCATGTATATATGTGTGCATGCATGCATGGCAGTATGTATGTATGAATGAATGTATGTACATATGCATGTATATGTATATATATATATATATATATATATATATATATATATATATATATATATATATATATATATATATATTATAAACAAAGCTTGCTCTTATGTCTCACATCGTAAGAAATAGGGGGGTGATAAGCCTTCATATCTGCAGAGGTAGATGATTCTGCCTAACTGACAGTATGTGCTTGAGTGTGTGAATAGGGAATAATAAATGCTCTCAAAATGAACCTTCTGCAAGCTTATAGTCTCTGAAGCGGGAGACCATCTCCAATGGGGAGGAAGCTCACTAGCATATAACTCCTGGTCAGATACCGATATTTCGAAACCTGATTGTTCTCCTCAGTGACCGCGGAAAGTGGTAATTTGACTCCTCTGCCTTTTCGGTTTTAAAAGAATGCTATACCAGAAAAAGGCTGGTGTGCAATACCGTAGTATGTTTGTTGAGTTTTCAAAAAAACTAACCAAAAGTGCCACCTAAGAAGCAAAAGAATATATATATATACACTCATAGGAAATCATAACACTTGAACCGGGCTACACTCCAACAACTTATTTCTCATAAATTTTGGCCCTGTTTTGGGGGCTTCTTCAGACAACTGCTATCACAAACTAAAAGGTATGAACAATATCCAGGCCTTGTCCATTGAAAACAATTCGCTAGGGTAAAACAATTCACTAAGGTAAAAAAAAAAATAGGAGCATACCAAAAGCATGTAAAAAGCCCAGCACACACACACACACACACACACACACACACACACACACACACACACACACACACACACACAATTATGTACACACACAAATATTTAGATATATACTTATAACAAAAAATTCCTTCTGACATAAGCTCTTTTCAAACAGATTTTTTTTTTTTTGTAATTGAGAATTACATAAACTTAAAAGAAGTGAATCAGGAAATATTCTGGTTTTAAAGCTCCTTGTCGGCTGACATATTTGAGTATGTGGGAGAGTTACTCAGCTTGATTTACATAGTAAAGGAGCCATTGTTTCACCTTAATGAATGGATACAATCTCCTGAGAAAGAAGACAAGACAAACAGTGCCAGCTGGTAGCCCCAACTGTCCCGTCATCATCTTATCACAAGGATGCTGCAGTTTATCATGGAGGAGCATGTGTCAGTAGTAATTCATGGGATTAAACTTTCGTATCCATGTCTGTTACTGAGGCATACTATCACAGTATAACGCAATGCTAGCTGCCAAATTCTGTAACCATCCTTGCTTATGGTGGTGGTCTAGAACTCATTTAACTCATCGAATGACTGTCACGGCAGAACCATTTTACGTTACCTTGCAGGTCCACATTTGTCGGAGGTGTAGGGACAAGGGGCTTCATCTTCATGTTCTGCACACTGAGACGTAAGATCACAGGGGAAGTGTTTAAACAGGTCAGGCCACACTGACACTGAGCAGTTCCAGGTGCCCAGTCCTGGCAGTCGTTGCGGTTTCAAGTCTTCTGCGTGGACAGAGAAATAAAGCGTAAACGGTCTGCACTCTGAACCACGAAAACCAGTGAAATAGAACAAAGACATGTGGCGCTCTTCACTAGCTGCTTTGCCAACGTCTTCAGGGAACTGGAACAAAGGGGGATAATGTATGTGGATCTTCTTGAGAAATTTTTGCTTTGAACCACAGCGACCGAGTAATATCATCATCATTGACATATGGTGTTTTCTTTCCTGCCAGATGTTGGCGCTCAGGAAGATGATGTGACCAGGTGGTCTGGTCAGTGTGACACAGCTTTGAATATTGTTGGACATTCTTTGGATCCATCCGGTCCTGGGGTCTGTATGTACCCTGCACAATGGCTACATTCTTATCGTTTAAAAACTGGTCATGTAATGGTTGCCAAACGTTGGTTTAAATACAACATTTCATCCTCAAAGCATAAACATTAAGAGGAAACACGATAATGCTAACCAGTATATTTTATTTTCAGTGATAGTAAGTGATACATTTCAAACACGTTGTCATTATAAAAGACATAACTTCGATTGGTGTGCGATAATCTAATGCCAAACTGGTCAAATACGATAGCTGAACAAGACATTGTGAATATAGGTACTTTTCAAACATTGAATAGGTTCCAAATGTTGTTCTTGGTGCTTTTGAATTGCGTGCAACTGTTTCTTGTGTTGAGTGACCTGTACCTATTCCTTTAAATTCCGTTGCTGCACAAATAAAAATCTGCGATACCTTGGAAAGTGAAGTAAAGAGACGACGACGACACTTTGGGAAACTGATGTTTAAACATGCTCAGATATTAAAAGTATGGTGAGAGAGAGAGGGAGAGAAGGTGTGTGTGTGTCTCTTTCTCAGAGAAACCCTGAAAGTTGACAGACGGGCAAAAACGGAGTGTGCTAGTTTAGTAGTCTACCCTTCCCCCCACCTTGATCTCATTAATTGGCGTTCCATTTAGATAAAAGCCATTATTTTTGTAGTACACCAATCAATGAGCTCCAGACAAAGTGGACGGGGGAGCGTAGCTAAACTAAAGCAGTCGAAATAAACAAGTAAGGTAACTTTTGCTCCCATAAGAAAACCTAACAGAGTAAATTTTATTCAAGACTGGCACAGCCTTTTTAACTTGAATAAAGTCAGAGAAATACAAGGGCGAACAATCTAATAGTGGGGTAAGTAAGAACCAGCGTAGGCCAACAACTCAACTGTCTCCATAGTAATGACTTGGCAAAAATATGGACTTAAGGAGTGACGGGGGTTGAAAATAAAGAAACTGTGAAAATGAAATTAAGAAAATATATTACAGATAAGAAAAAAACTTCACTATTTGCATGAGGGAACCATTGCAATGCCTCTTATAAGCACACATATTTGAATTGCCTACTCGAGGCCTTTGTATTGCCTGCTCTGAGACCTTTACTCGAGGCCTTTGTATTGCCTGATCCGAGGCCTTTTCTCCACTGGATCGGAACTCATCAGGGAGACACGGCTGGTTGTGTCTGTGCTCCTGGCGTCAAATAGAGGCACATCACAGTCCATAATACCATGGTGTTCTCACCACCAAGGGTTAAAAAAAAAGAATCCAATAGCACCCCTAAAGCAGCCAGCGAAGGGTAGTAAATGAAACCAAACGAAAGTGTGGAGAGGAACAAAATTGCTGAAAAACTACAGATATTATGCAAACAATATAAAATGTAGGGGACAATCTTTGAGTCTATGCTTGAGGATCTACCCAGGGATGCAAGGGAGATCAAAAGACAAACACAAAGACGGACAGAAACAAATACATATAACCTCGATTTAATCGAAACGAAATTGAAAATGAAATGAGGCAGGGAACAGTAAACAATAAACAAGTAAGGTACCTTTTGCTCCCATAAGAAAACCTAACACAGAGTAACTTTTATTCGACTGACACATCCTTTTAAACTTGAATAAAGTCAGACAAATACAAAGGCCAACAATCTAATAGTGGGGAAACAAGCGCAGACCAACAACTCAACTGTCTTCATAGTAATGACTTGGCAAAGATTTGGACTTGGGAGGGGGGGGGTTAAAGATAAAGAAACTGTGAAAATGAAATTAAGAAAACATACTATAGATATGAAAACTCTTCACTAGCTGCATGTGGCAACAGTCGCCTAATTTTGCAACTGGATAAAACTGATTGTTGAGGGTTTGTTAATGTGTGTGTGTGTGTGTGTGTGTGTGTGTGTGGTTACCTTGTTAGTTTTAAATATTCAGTGTTTAAAACATGTCACTCACCAGCAGATGGAGACAGATCAATGCGTCGCAGTTCCAAATGTTGCCTCTCAGTCCGGTTAACAGCAGAAAGGACAGCGACAGGGACGCGGTTTTTATTACAAATATCTAAACCATTGGAACACTTGTGATTGGTCTGGAAAACGTTGTTACATATTGTGACATTGACAGTGTCAGTCATGCTATGTTGGATAGGGAACGACGCAGACTGTTTGCAGTTTGTTGAAATTTCATTCTTTTTAATGACATTGAAGTAGTCGGTATATTTCAGTTCAAAACTCTTGTGTGCACTCGTCGATTTGAAACCGTACAACATGATAACGTTGTACATGGAGTACAAACTGACACTTCCATTTGAACACATTGGCAGGACTCTGAATATAGAGATGACCCTTTGGGCCCTCTATAGTAAAATTCTTTCACCACTGTCATTTCCAAGCATGCAGGTAAACCAAAAATACTCATGATTGTGTTCTCTGTGTTAAATCTGTGTGTAGCGTTCTCTTGTGTCAGTATACTGACACCGGTCCTCTGAGTTGTGACAGGACTCAAACTGTGCTGGGTTGGTTCAGTCTCTGTTACATGATGTAACCTTTCTATGTCTTCAGTGTCTTTTGGAATAACATGCACAAGTGTACTTGGTATTTTTGCCTTAAAGCTGTTTGTCAGAGACGAACTGCCTCTTACTGTCAATACGTACATGTTGCAAAGCGCACACATCACTATAATGGTATCCATGAATTTTGTGTCCTATTTACTGCTGAAAATGAACCTTTGTGCTAAATATTATTTGTACTTCTGGTTCAGGTCTCAGTGGATTTGTACATTATATATATAAAAACATACACTAAACATTTGATATAAACGATAATATGTCAGGACTGTTTCAGACGCAGACAGGATATTGCCAAAGTTACCCAAAGTGTCCTTACTTGCTTTCAATATGTGCGGGAATATATGGATTCATACACCCCCAAACAAAACATATCAGGAATCATGTTACAAAAAAATGACACTGGCTTTTTTCAGATGGAGAGAGAAACAGTTTGATCATCTTTTGAAATATATCTGAAGAATATCTGAAGAATATCTGGGGCAATACTGAGTACGGGAAGCCTGTTGCTGTTTGGGCAGAACGTGAACTCTCATCAGCAACACCAATGCACTATCTACAGATGAACTGGAACCACGCAGATTTAAAATACATTGGAGTGAGTTCGCCATTAACAAATGACAGTAATTTTTAACCGAAAGTTACTTTTTTAAATGCACGGGCAGAACATATAACTCCTCGAAAGAGTGTAACCAACTTGAAATCATGAATGTTGTGAATTTTTTTTCTTGGATCTTGTGACAAAATACAACAGATGAAATAATTGAAAGAACAGAAAAGACTGCATCTGGATTTGCATGGAACACACAAAGATGGTGTTGGTTCAATAGACGGATTTGAGTTACGCAGGCGTACTAGGGATACCTCAAATCAGGGAAAAAAGCCCTGCACGGAAACTTTGTTGTATACATTTTTAAACACAAAACAGTTTGAAGTGAAAAAAAGATGTACTGTATAATCCAGTGTATTAGTATATAAAATAATATAGATACAAGTGGGTAGAGGCACTAACGGCAAAACATACAATCAGAATCGAAGAATGAGATGCTTGCTTAATCAATCTTCTGTAACAATGCTGTCAAAGTACGACACAGAATCAGTCATGATTAACAAAAGTCCTAGAACAGAGCCTATGCTATTAAAGATTTTTATGATGAGGGAGAATGCATACCATTTCAAAGGTGTATAAGCGTAAGACCAAATGGAAATATATAGGTAAAAACAGACTGAATTTTGAGAGTAAGCAACTTGGTCTCAGAGTTCACTGTTTCTTAAACTAAGCAATTTTCAAGGAAACAAAGCTTTTCATAAGAAGCTTGTGATCGACTTAGATCCTTAATCCTATTATGAATGGTCAAAATGATTAAAACACAGGCCTGGGGTTGAATAGATAATTTATGAGAATGGGGTAAATTAATTAATATACAAAATGGTTTCACGTTCAGTAGTTCACAGAAGTTTTGTTATGCTGCTCATCCTTGAAAACATGGGTGTAATGCACATTTGTAAACAAATATAAAACAGTATGGGTGTAATGCACATCTGTAAACAAATATAAAACAGTATGGGTGTAATGCACATTTGTAAACAAATATAAAACAGTATGGTTGTAATGCACATTTGTAAACAAATATAAAACAGTATGGGTGCAATGCACATTTGTAAACAAATATAAAACAGTATGGGTGCAATGCATATTTGTAAACAAATATAAAACAGTATGGGTGTAATGCACATTTGTAAATAAATATAAAACAGTATTTATCACGAGTTTTTTAACTGTGTACATCTGAAATTATGTTGGCAATTAGTTACTGATACAATTAATGATGGTAATAATTACAGTACATAATTTCCTCTCAAGCCATCATTCGCTATCTATTAAAATGAAAAGGGGATTGGTTCTAGTAGAGTTCTTTATATTCAAATTCAAAATCAGCCAGACATTGTTATGCTATAACAAACCTAAAATACTCTGAACGACCAGCACAGCATCAAAAATAGAGTTCAATGACGAACATGTCGTATTATACATTTGTGGTAGTAATAGTCCTGTGCAACTCTTCTGTGGAACCACAGACAAATCCCCGCTTAACTGTGTTTTTTTCTTGTTCCTATAATGAAGTCGGGCCAGTGGTTCTCACCGACGGTTGGTCATGTACTAGTGCCACATGTGGGGAACAAATCCAACAGGGAAAATCTGGAGAATAATGGGTTGCACCATGGATTCTACTCACCCCAGTCACATAGCATAGAAAAGGAAAATATAGATAACTGATCAGATAGGCTGCAGTTAACAATGCCATTGCATATCTGCGAAAGGAACGTTCATTTACCCTTTTGGAATATTGTAAGATAAGTTTGTACTAAAGTCATACTGATCAGGGGGTGTGACTCCGTTTGGTCTCTGAGAAGAGTTCGCACACACCCTGATTGGCGACTCTGCTGTGACCCAGTTGTGGCTGAGCTACTTGAGGGCCCAGTGCTAATACTGAATGGATGTCAGCTTTTGTCTGTCAGGCAGATTGAGTTGTGTGTTATAGGGTATAGAGAATGGCCTGGAGTACCTTTAAGGTAAAATAAATTCCGCATTGTTTTGCATGTTTGATCCATTTAAAAAAAAAATTTATATCATCAAATTGTTATTTTAAGAACATTATTGATGTATAATATCGTTAATCAATCGCTCCTGACCTCACTTTCCCTCTGACCTTCTAGAAAGATATAACTATGATCTGTAATTATGAACAGAGACTCAGACTGGGACTGTTTTTTTTTCTTTCTGTTTTCGGTTGTGTGTGTGTGTGTGTGTGTGTGTGTGTGTGTGTGTGTGTGTGTGTGTGTGTGTGTGTGTGTGTGTTTCTTTCTTTCTTTTCTCTTTAGTTTTTCAATCATGCATTCTGTCCTGATCCTCTGGCATGCATCAATCCCCAGAGGTGGCGACATCGTTCCTCTCCCGTCTGCGTGAGGAGTTCTGTCCACAACACCCTTCCCTGTAGCCCCAGCTGACCTACAGTGGCTATTGGAATAACCTTGGGACTTACTTTCACGCTTCGGTATTATGAATGAGTGGGGACTGGGGAACAGCAAAGTGTGTGTAAGTGGTTAGGACAATGACTTTGATTCTTGATCCTAAAACTTGAAAAGATCATGCAGATTCCTCCATAAGAGAGAGAGAGAGAGAGAGAGAGAGAGAGAGAGAGAGAGAGAGAGAGTGAGAGAGAGAGAGAGAGAGAGAGAGAGAGAGAGAGAGAGAGAGAGAGAGGCTCTGTTCGTTTGAATTTTTTTTTTTTTTTTTTGAGAGAGAGAGAGAGAGAGAGAGAGAGAGAGAGAGAGAGAGAGAGAGAGAGAGAGAGGCTCTGCTTGTTTGTTTGTTCGTGTTTTCTATTGTGATTTGTTTTGGCCAGCTAGATGCTGGACGTGGGCACCAGAAGTTTATACTGTGCTGTGAATTATTTCTTCCCCAGGATTTTGAATGCTATCCTCTAGATAGCTCGAGAGACAGGGAGTTTTGGGAATTGAAGAGCGTTTACACAGAGACTCTATTTTTTCCAATTAACCCCCCCCCCCCCCTTCTTCCTCCTTTTCAAGCTTTGGTGTTCTATTATATAATATGTTCCAATTTCAGGAGTGCTGTGTGCATTGGTCGTGATCTCCAAGTAGCTGTTGTGAAACTTCTTCGTAAGCATTTCTGTTTGTCACTACCTTTGAATTTTAATCTAGTGTAACACCCTCTGGGGTGTTAAACCTTTGAGTCCCCTAATGATGACCCTCTTTTGGCCATTCTCCGGAAGAGGTTTATTAATTTTACATTAGGCATGAAGTGTGTGCGTTTGATTTCTTTCAAGGTTTGTTGTTTGTTGAGTGGAAGGTTGACAGTGAGAATGTCCTCCCTTTGCTCACCAGATGGCCTTATCCCGCATACTCCAGGCGTCCAGACAGACAGTGCGTGACACCATAGCAACCCCCCCAAGTCAGCATTGAAGCCATGGTGAACCTGCTGTGAACGACTTGGTTCATCAGTTATTATGGATGGAATAAGAGATGTTTTTTCTTGCCAAACAGTACCCCCTGTAGATGCTGATACCTTTAAGATAGTCATACGCATTTCTCTTCACAAGCAGCTCAGAGAGAAGACTGCAAAGAACAAAAAAGAATTCCTGTGTCTCTCTTCCTCTACAGTTCGTATCTAACCGCCTTAACATGTGTGAAACTCCCTCATCAATGACAGGAAAACAAACAGTCGCCACATCAGCGCCGTTGGTGCACTCAGTGACACTCTTCTTCTTCTTCTTCCTTTCCACGACCAACATCATTTTGCTGATGATTTTGTCGTATTCGGGGAGATTGCCGAAGATTTGCGCTGTTCTTAGGATTTGGGTTAAAAAAAAAAAAAAAAAAAAAAAAAAAAAAAAAAAAAAAAAACAGGGGGGGAGGGGGGATTTTAGGGAATAATGGTCAGGAGGAGGGTAAGGGGGAGGGGAGTGTTTGGGTGGCGGGGAAGTTGGGGGGGGGGGGATGGTTGTTTTTTCAGGTTCTACAGATGGGAGGCCAGCCTGTCCATTCGCTGGAATCTGTTGTCTGCCATTTATTCTCACTCTCCGTAAACATGGTTATTTGTACGCTAAGACCAATCTGAAAGTAAGGAAAGTAAATTATATGCAGCGGGTGGCAGTAGACAATTAGTGGCAAATAAGGAGAGCATTTTGTCCCAGATTTGAGTACCTTAGAAATAATCCAGTGGCATAAGGAAAATGAAAGGTAACATAGAGCACGAACTGTTTTCGTTTTGATGATACGTCCTGACCATGGTTGTCCACTGGATTGCCCCCTGCCTTTTCGTGCTTTAGTTGGTTGTGCTTGTACCATTATGATGTATTTCACACACACACACACACACACACACACACACACACACACACACACACACACACACACACACACACACACACACACACACACACACACACACACACACACACACACACACACTCTCTCTCTCTCTCTCTCTCTCTCTCATCCTCACAAAACACACACACACACACACACACACACACACACACACACACACACACACACACACACACACACACACACACACACACACACACACACACACACACACACACACACACACACACACACACGAAAAATATCATTCACCTTTTATCACTTTAAAGGATCACTGTTACTTTTTGTTGGGTACCATCTCACAGTGGAATTGTATCAAATGAAAAAGAATTGATCACGCAACAAAAAAAAGCAGCTAGAAATATGGAAAGGACAACTTCACTTAAAATACCGTTAGATCTTTCAGAATGCTATTCTGAGAAAAGCTTCCAACAGTCCTTAATGAACTCGGAATCTCAGTATCATCATAACTGTATTGCATACAGTTCTGGAACACAGAATAAAACAGCAAAAAAGTATTTCACTCACTCATATACCTAGAGATGTAAGAAGCTAAATTCACAGATTACGTTTAAATTCGCTGAAAACAAAATTCGGTAGAAATGTTAGATGTACGTGTGGAAATGCACTACGTGTTTCACTTACATTTGTTCATTCATCGCTCCAAAACAAAGAACTTGATGATCATGGCTGGTGGTAATACTACGGAGAGAGATCGACGTCATCACTCTCCCGAAACGTTGAATGATTGTTCGTTGCTCAGATTAGTTAGTCAAAAGTTAATTGTTTTTTATCTTGTTGTTGTTTGTTGTTGTTGTTGTTGTTGTTGTTGTTGTTTTTGAACAAGTAGTAGTATTCAAAGTTCTACACACACACACACACCCTCCCCCCCCCCCCCTCATCCCTTTCACACCGTTCTTTTCATAAGCACGCATCCGCATACCACAAATACCACAAACACGCACGCGCACCACACACCACACACACACACACACACACACACACACACACACACACACACACACACACACACACGTGGGTGGGCAAGACATATGAAAAGAAATGGTTGTTAATGATGCATAAGGATGTCAGGAATTCAAGACCAAACACCAAAGGATTTCCTCACGTTGTGTAAGAGGTAACAGCTGCCAATGATACATCAAAAAACTTAAATGATACAACTGTTTGCTGTTCCAATTCTTTTTTTACAGGCATACCTGTCAACACAATGTTGAGTCGGGGATGGCAGTCTGGGTGTGGTTGGCATAGAAACTGAAGTGGACTGAAGTAGGCATGGCAGTCTGGGTGTGGTTGGCATGGAAACTGAAGTGGACCGAAGTAGGCATGGCAGTCTGGGTGTGGTTGGCATGGAAAACTGAAGTGGACCGAAAAAAATGTTGTTGAACGTTGTAAGAACCACAGAATTATAACACATACACATTTTGTTTTCTCTTGTGTGTGTGTGTGTGTGTGTGTGTGTGTGTGTGTGTGTGTGTGTGTGTGAGAGAGAGAGAGAGAGAGAGAGAGAGAGAGTGTGAGAGTGTGTGTGTGTGTGTGTGTGCGTGCATGCGTGCGTGCGTGCGTGCGTTCGTGCGTGCGTCCGTGCGTGCGAGTGTGCGTGTGTGCGTGTGTGCATGCGTTCGTGTATGTGTGTGTGTGTGTGTGTGTGTGTGTGTGTGTGTGTGAGAGAGAGAGAGAGAGAGAGAGAGAGAGAGAGAGAGAGAGAGAGAGAGAGAGAGAGAGAGAGAGTGTGTGTGTGTGTGTGTGTGTGTGTGTGTGTGTGTGTGTGTGTGTGTTCGCGGAAATGTTGCTCCATTCTTTCTACTCAAACGTTGGCTCAGGTACTCAGCTCCAGTATTGTCCCTACCCAGGATAACACACAGATACCCACTCACACATGCTCACGCACCATCATGCATTTGGAGGTAAGGTAAGGTAATGTTGCTTATAGCCTAGCCGACCGCGAATCCATCATGCATTTGGAGGTAAGGTAAGGTAATGTTTCTTATAGCCTACCGACCGCGTTAAAATCAACTCAAAAGTCATCCAAAAACAAACAAAATGTCTTTGAAATACACCTTCTAAAGACAAACCAGAAACTTCGTTAACTATTTTTCTTCTGTAAAATCTTAGATCAGCTGAAAAATGTTCATCTCTTTCAGAAACTCAAAGATCACGTCAGGTGGGACGTCTCTGAACAGGGTCGTCATGGAGTCTGCTGTAAAGTGTTTATGTCTCACATCGTGCAAGTCCCAAAAATCTAAAGGAATATGTTTCGTTGTGAGTGGAGCATGACATGGAATGCACCACGGAGCTTCTTCACCTTTTAAAAGATAAGAATGGGTATAAAACGAGTGGCCTGTGCGCAAGCGAGCACAATGCTGTTTCGTCTTTACGGCCGCCTCTGGAACATGTAAAAACCCTTTCTGTTTTGGACGGATTTTAAATAATTTGTTATCAGTCTGCGAGTCCCATTCCTCTTGCCAGAGGTCTTTGACGTAAGCCTGTGTTTTGGGTTTCAAATCAGTGTGAGGAACAGACCACCTGCTCAATTTTTCCTTTGTGGCATTCTTGACTAGCTGATCAACCATCTCATTGCATTTGGACAGACACAAATATATTACACACAGTCGTATGCATACAAGCACACAAACATACACACACGCATGGACATTTACATGCGCACACATGCACATTCTTCATACATTTGTTATCACCAATAGGTCACAGAATCACATGCACTAACACACTGACGCGTACACATACACACAGAGACACGTTGTTGTCACCTATACCTATTTATCAACACCTAAAATGTCTGACAAAAACCCTGAAAAGTCCATGTTGGTGATAACCATACGGCCAGCAGTAACGCTATGAACAGTTCTTCCTTCTGTACTCTTTGTGGCCAGACGAACGTGTGGTCCCATCGAACTTGGAATCAGTGGAAGAAATTAAAAAAAAAAAAAAAAAAAAAAGAAAGAAAGAAAAGAAAGAAAATCATCCAAAATTTTGCTTCTACTGCTTGTTGTTGGCATCTGTCTGACTCGAGAGACGATCGTGTTGCTGTGGCTGAAGAGCTCGATCCTCGAGCGGCAGACTTTGCCGTCTGTGACGCATCCGCTCTTCATATTTGGCCTCGCTCCTCTGTTCTGCTTGCTTGATGCTGGTCTTGACGGTGGACAGCCAACTGACCCTGTCTGAAACTGCTGTCTCCAAGTCTGCTGGGTCGAAGCTGCCTGCTCTCAGGTCGCGCTTGCTTGCATCCTTGTACCGTCGGTGGACTGTCCTGTGGGTCTGGGGCTTGTAGCCAGCTCGCCGTACATCATGGTCATACGCTGGATTGGGTCGTGTGCCGCCAGGATGATATCCTTGTACAGTCGACTACAGTGGATAAAACATTACCTTCAGACCACTACTGTGTGGTCGTGGAGCTATCTGTGCCTAGGCCCCCCACTCAGCCTAGGTACGTGGAGAAGAGGAGGCTGGCTGACATCAACATCTCCTCTCTTTAAGGGATGATTTGAAGACCTCCCTGACTCTGCCCCCCCAGCCCCTCACCCCTCATCAGCTGGACCTGTGTCTCCAGAACACCCTCAACACCTACAGCCAAACTCTGCAAGGTGACGAATCGTCACTCCTGCCCGTGTGGTACAGCGCTGCAGCCGACCAGATCAAAGCTGCCAAGGCCGATCGACGGAGAGCTGAACGCCAGTGGGACAGATCTGCCTTCATGTCCATAAAGAAATATTCAACAAGAAAAAAACGTTTTGTAGATAGAATGTGTTTAATGCTCAGTCTTCCTTCTTTTCAATGAAATATTAGATTGTAAGAGACGTCTGCTCAGCTGTATCAGCAGCTCACAAACAGTTTTTGCTAGGCAGGAAAAGTAACGCTGTGCTCCCCACTGTTTTCGCTCCTTCCTCCGAACTCCCCATCCTCTTCTCTGACTTTTTCAATGCCAAAATCAAAACAATCAGAGACAATCTGAACAGTTCAAATTTCACTGGATCCCCTCTAGATAGTGATCGTTCTTTTTCAGGCCAACCTTTGACTGTTTTCAGTTCTGTGACTGAGGATGATGTTAGAAAAGTGATTGTTAGTTCGCCTAGAAAATCATGTGACCTTGACCCATTGCCTGCATCCATCCTGTTCCCGCTGTATTGATGATGTTTTGCTCCCCTTCATAACCCATGTCATAAATGCTTCCCTCTCGTCTGGCGTTTTCCCCCAAGAATACAAATCTGCTGTTCCCCCAAGTTGTTCGTCCCCTTCTCAAAAAGCCTTCCCTGGATCCCAATTCATTCAAAAATTACAGATCTGTCTCGAATCTCCCCTTCCTTGCAAAGGTCCTCGAGAAAATTGTACTTGCTCAGCTCTCAGTTCATCTCACTCAAAATGAGTTGAATGACCCTCACCAGTCTGCTTACAGGGCTGGCCATAGCACAGAGACCGCTCTCCTGAAAGTTGTAAACGATCTCCTTCTTGCCCCCTTGATGATGACAAAGTCTCCCTTCTCTCTCTTTTAGATCTTTCCACGGCATTTGACACCATTGATCATGACATTCTCCTTTCCAGACTCCAAACTTCTTTTGGCATTCAGGGCACTGTTCTTGCGTGGGTTAGGTCATATCTCAGTGATCGTTCCCAGACAATTGTTGTCAATGGTCTTTTTCTCTTCATCTCCTACACCTCTAACCTGTGGGATACGCAAGGTTCCGTCCTTGGGCCAGTGCTGTTTGCTCTGTATGTCAGACCTGTGTCAGACATTATCGATCAGCACTCACTGCTGCATATGAGTTTTGCTGATGACACTTAGATGTACAAGTCAAGCACTGTATCTGAACTCAAGGATGTTGTCAGTGATGTTAAAAGCTGTTCACAAGATTTAAAGAATTGGATGACTTTGAATAAGTTGCAGCTGAATGACGACAAAACTGAAGTTCTCTCTCTTGCTCCTCCCAAACTCCAAGGTCATCCCTCCCTTCCTCCTTTCATCAGTATCGGAAGTTCCGATATTCAACTCTCATCCCAGGCTCGTAACCTCGGTGTGACTTTTGATTCCACCCTTTCTTTCAAGCACCATGTGCCTAATGTTTGCAAGGCAGCAAATCTGGAAATGCGTAAGATCAGTTCAATCAGACACTTCCTTTCCATTGAAGCCACAAAACCTCTGGTTTGTTCCCAGTTCTCTCAAGGCTGGACTACTGCAACAATCTCTTGGCTGGCTCACCAAAGTACCTAATCAATAAACTGCAGAAGGTTCAGAATAGCGCTGCCAGGCTTGTTTGCAAGACGTCTAAACGTAAACATGTCACTCCTCTGTTGCAGTCCCTCCACTGGCTTCCAATTCAGAGGCGAATGACTACAAGCTGGCTTCTATCTGTTTCTCTTCTGTTTCTGGCACTGGACCAAAATATCTTTCCGACATCCTCCACATCTACATCCCATCCCGTCAACTTCGTTCCTCTGCCGACAGTCGCCTCTTGCGCATTCCTTCTGTCAGAACAAAATCTTTTGGTCAACGTTCTCTTTCCTTCCAAGGACCAACTGTCTGGAATACACTTCTCATCAGTGTGAGACACCTACCTTCACCCTCTTCTTTCAAATCTGCCGTCAAACTAAACTAACTTCTTCTTCTTCAGTCGTAATCCCCCCCCCCCCCCCCCCCTTCCTAATTCCTAACCACCTTCCGAGTGTCTGAGTGGGTTTTTTGCGTGCACGCCTGGTGGTTGTGTTGCTTGTGCGTGTAGGCCGTGTTGATGTGAGTGCAGCGCGCGCGCCACCCGTGTGTGTGTGTGTGTGTGTGTGTGTGTGTGTGTGTGTGTGTGTGTGTGTGCGCGTGTGTGTGTGTGTGTGTGTGTGTGTGTGTGTGTGTGTGTGTGTGTGTAAAGCGCTTAGAGTGTGTGTGTCTATTTTTTTTTTAGTAATGTAAAGCGCTTAGAGCCCTATTTTAGAGAATTTATTTATAAATCAGCATTATTATTATTATTTTATTATTATTATTATTATTATTTTATGTCCTTTGGGATGATGAGACCGTCGTCCATGCGGCTGACACGGCCCAGCCAGCGCGGGCATTTCTGAGTCAGCATGGCGAACATGCTAGGCATACTTGCCTGGGTCAGGACGTCTTTGTTAGTGATGTTATTCTTCCAAGTGATGCCCCCAGGAGTCTTCGGAGGCAGTGCAGGTGGAAGATCTTCAGTCTGCATTCTTGTCGAAAGTACAGGGTCCATGCTTCGCTTACGTAGAAAAGAGTGCTCGTTATGCAGGCTTGGTACACATTCATCTCTTGGTGTTTGATGTTAGCATGGTGTTGTCCTAGACTCTCTTCGCTAGATGGGCCATCACTGTCATGGCCTTGCCGACCCGCACGTTCAGCTTGGTGTCCAGAAATAGGTTACTGAAGATGGTGGAGCCCAGGTTAGTAAAGTCGTCGACCACTTCAAGGGTGTGATTTACCGATGGAGATGCAGGGGCTGCTGCTGACGTCTTGGCCCATGATGTTTCTTTTCTTTAGGCTGATTGCGAAGCCGAGTTTGGTGCAGATATCAGCGAACCAGTGATGAGCCGTTGTAGCGCTTCCACAGTGTGGGCAGTAAACGTGGCATCATCCATGAAGAGCATCTCCCTAATTTTCTCTGTGTGTGTGTGTGTGTGTGTGTGTGTGTGTGTGTGTGTGTGTGTGTGTGTGTGTGTGTGTGTTCTTCTTCTTCAGTTTAACGTCCTTCCACTAAAAGTGATATCAGACGATGTGTTGAAGTATATGAAATGTGCGTATTAACTGTGTGGTAGATTCTTGAAAATGTGTTGTATGAAAAAAAAATTTCCTATGATATGAGTTGAGATTGGAGATGGCCAGATAGAGGGACAAAGTGTGGATGTGAGTTTGTGTGTGTGTGTGTGTGTGTGTGTGTGTGTGTGTGTGTGTGTGTGTGTGTGTGTGTGCACGCGCTTGTATGTAAATGTGTCAATTTTTCCGGATTTAGGCAAGTATGCTTCAAACTGAGTGTAACATAGGAGCAAGAGTACTGTAGGTAATGCTAAGTAATTAACAATCTAATATTAAAAGATAGAACATCAAAGGTAAATGCCCACTGGGCTGTGTAACAAACATTTACAAACTGAGGAAAGAAAAGAAAAGAGTAGTCATTCAAAATCTTGGACACAGACGACGGACTGGATCCGTCAGATAAACTACAAACGCCCGACTTACGATATAATTCCCTTGCTCTTGGGCAATTGATTAACAGATGTCCTACACCGAGTGTTTCTCCACACATACATCTAATGTTTTTACAGAACTTCGTACGAAGGGAATTTAACCGCATTCTGTGCAGTAAAAACTTCTAATCTCTCTAGACAGAGAAGCAAGATGATTGCTTGACGAGGTTTTCGAGCTGATTTTGCCACAAAAAATAACACAACTCTGATAATACTGAGTATCCGATTTCATTATCAAGTTTCTGAAGCTTTCATCTGATGTTTTGTTTAGAAGAATATTGCATTTGTTAAATCCAAAGAAATATTAAGGGGAATGAACCTTCAACATTTCGAGCTGCCTTTCTTGCAGCCTGATCGACTCTCTCATTTGCTGAAATGCCACAATGAGATGGGACCCAGCAAAAACTAACTGATGTGCCTATATCGGATAAAAGATGTATAACATGATTTATTTATGTTATCATCTCCAAACAGAGTTTTTGAATTTGAAGACTGGATTGCTTCAAAAGGAGATCTAGAATCAGTACATACTAGTACGTGACTGACATTCAGATGGAGAGAAAGAATATAATTTAAGGACATTAGGATGGCGGCTAGCTCGGCACTAAAAATCGAAAAATTTCTGCCAAGATGGTACATTTTCTCCACGTTTAAGTCAGGTATTACAAAAGCTGCGCCTGTCCTACTGTCTTCTAGCACTGAGCCATCTGTGAAAATTTTTAGGGTGGTTCTTGTACTGATTTTCCAGGTGTAAGCATACGGAACTTTTTAGTATGTTGGGTGAATCTTTTTTTGACAAATCTGAATGAATCGTATCAAAGGAGGCCTTCGTTTGTTCCCATCTTGGTACTGGTGAAAAGGATGGTTTAACAGCGATTTCGTTTCTATTTATGCTGGAATCTCTGATAAAATTAGAAGTATACGAGTTGATTGATTTTGTAGATTGTATTCCTCTAGCTCTTCCAAAATCTTTTTCAGAATTTAAACAAACTTCTTTTGAACAGAAATTTTTCTGTGTAAAACTCTTCAGAACGAACTTCAACGCAGCTAGCTACTTTTCGAACCTCGCTGAGAGGTAGAAATCCGATCTCACTGTATGTTCCTAAGTTGGATGTATGTGCGGGAACACCAAGAGCGAGTTTGTAAGCCTTGCAACCAATGCTCTGCAATTTATTTAACAGATGTTGTGGTGCGCTGAAAAATACTTCCTGAGCATAGGTTAACCTAGATCGCACAAGAGCGGTTGATAGAGGTATTAAAGTCAAAGCGTCTTGGGCCCCATGGTTGCTTGTTTATAATCTTAAGAAAGTTTAAACTTTTCCGTGCTTTATTTAATATGTGGTCAGTGTGCTGGTTCCATGACAGTTTAGAAGTTAAGATTATACCTAGGAATTTTACTGATTTAACATATTTTATTTCAATGCCATCTAAAGTAAAAACTGGGAGCTTTTTTGGGGTCATACCCAGAATTGAAAAGCATTATATGTGTTTTTTCTAAGAAAGTGCGAGCCCGTTTTGTTGTAAAAATACGTTATTTTTTGAGTTCTTGTTGTATAA
>JADBJO010010722.1:32500-42500 GCA_016801955.1 Conus betulinus | reverse complement strand
TGTCAGACTACACACTTGTTCTTTGTTTTGCTCGTTTGTTTTCCTGTTTGTTTGTTTACACGATAGGTGGAACAGCACCTTTATCTTACGAAAATTTATGGAAGAGAATCTCTATTGTCAGTCTGAGAGTATATGAATTCATTTTCATGTGTCTGACAGTGTGGCCGACGTGTGCAGGCTGTTTGAGTGAGGGCGCTCAAGGGATTGCGATATTTAACCACAAAAATTGGTATGAATGGAAAGTGTGTTGGCTCAGTATAGATGCGTGCTACAATAGTCTACTTTTATATGTTTTTAATGATTAAGAAAGCGTACGAAAAAGGAGTAAAAACAAATAACACTTTGATTATATGCATAAAAAGTCTTCTTTGATAATGTTCAAAATAATTGATAATGCATGAACACAAGCAGAAAACCAAAATGCCTGAAATGAGTACATGCCATCAGAGTCTTCATTGACACTATGATAATTCATGAAGCATAAACAAAAACAGAGAGTCAAAAAGAACAAGTTTCATACTGTCATACTTCACAGCGATTTACACATCCTTTTCTGGTTTAAATTGACTTAGCATACGTCTTTCGTTTTCTTTTTTCTTTGTTAAAAAAAAAAGTTTAAATAAACAAAGTGCTACATCTTTTGCTGAGAAGATATTAGTTCATTAAAACGCATCTCCTGTGCTTTGCACCGTTTCTCCAGTATTATGTTCAGAGTGTAGAGGAAGGGATTGAGTGCTGAATTGAGTGGTAAAACAAAATAGCCATTCCCACGTTGACCTCCCCTGGAATGACGACGCCACTGGCTGCCAGGACCCCACACAGACCGATAGGAAACCAGCACAGAAAGTCAGACATGGCAACAGAAAGGAGACGCCTGGCAATGGTTGTTGTTTCTTTGGATTGTGAATTCTCCGTGGATGCATCTTTGGCATTCGTCAGCTGTTTAGATGTGCTGTTACTCCTCACTGCCCAGTAAATAAGAACTTGACCCACACCAATCATGAGAGAAAGAGAATTAGGTTGAAGATAATCATGATACTGAATGAGTAAATGTGACCAGGAAAATCAGCTCTGGTGACAGGCAGTGGAATGCAGATGCCAGTCTGGTGGAAAAAAAAAAATCCCAGTGTAAGGTTACAGGGAGCAGAGGCACCATTGCCAAAAGAAATTCCTAATGCCCACATGATGACACAAGCCATGTGAGCTGATCTGGCTCTAAATCGGATCTGGCTAAAGGGAAAACGGAGCACAAGGAAACGATCTAATGTGATGAAACAGATCAGGAATGCTGATACTTCAGATGACAGCAAGGACATGAACCCTGCACCTCTACAAGCTGAACTCTTTTTCCATGTGGTTTCATTCCAAATGTAGCGACCAGCGTAAATCTGGTCTGCGACGCCAATAAAGACTAAATATACACCCATTAAAAAGTCAGAGGCACACAGATGAAGGACAAATATAACAAAACCAGTCTTGATGCTTTCTGACAAAAAGTAGATACGATAGAGAAAACCACTAAAGTTTCCCAGAACAGCAAGCACTGCAAATACTGCAAGGGCACAACGGTAAGCAGTGGATTTTAACAAATCGTCGCATGAGGAGATTTCATCAGATGGGGCGAGACACTCACCTTGGAAATTGTCTGGTAAAACAACGGGACAACACAATTTATAATTGTCTGTGAAAAGTTTTCTGAGAGATCTGTCATATGTTTCATGACATCTGGAGCAAAATCAGTTATAGGACAGCGCTGTAAATCAAGAAACTGAATATTATGAAACAAATGTCGTTCATGCAATGCCTTTATTTTATTCCCTGACAAATCTAGTCCTTGTAAACTGGGCATAAGTGCTGACAATCCAGTGATGTTTAGAGAATTTGCTTGGACACTGGAAATATTGAAGATCACTAGTGATGGGTAAACAGATTCCTTTGAGAAATGGAAAAATCTGCCAGACATCGGATTAGCTGCCAGATTTAATCGTCGAAGGTGAGGCATTCCATCGAAATGACTGAAATTGACAGAGTGAAGAAGATTCATACTAAGATCTAAACTGTGAAGATTCGGTAAAACAACTTCTGTTAAATTCCCTCCATTCACATGACTGTACACCTAAGTGGACCATCATGATGTTGTGAGTGACGTCACTCATACGGATTCCACTGCCCGAAGCGTCAAGGTATCGCAACTGTGGGAAAGAGCTGGTGTGAAAAAGTGTGATTACAGGTGAAGGCAAAACCGTAACAAACACAGGAATCAGGACAGATACTATTGCACATCAGTTCATCATCATGCAGAAGACATTGTGGCAGACCATCACACAGGTGATTCACGTGCGCACATATTGTTTTGTGTCTGTCCCGGCATCGATAATACCCTGGGCACGTCTTGTAGTTCTTACAGTCAACTTCGTCTTCATGATCTGGACAGTCGATTATGTCATTACACCTGACATAGACAGGGAGACAGTAACCATCATTGTGACACTGAAAATGAGTCTCTGGGCACTGTGTGTTGTTTTCTGGTAAAGGGGTCACAGTGAATCCTTCAGGTATATCGAAATTTACTACAGCTGGGGGGCTTAACTGGGTAAGTGAATAATCCCTGTCAGTACAAACTATCCCATCGTCATCCTGTACGCAGACCTTGTTCTCGTAACAGGGTTTCCTAATCTCTACGCACTGAACAAAAGACATCCAAAGCACTGAAAACCTTTAATGCTTAAAATAAATAATAAAAATAGAAGAAAGCACAGTCAGGCATTGTGTGTAAATTTGGAAGCCTGTACATTCGATAACGCAGAGCAAAACCAGGGTTTGTACATAAAATGTGAAACCCCACTGACTACACAGGAAGGAGTTTTGAGGGGTGGAAAGAGAACAGTAAGAATGTAAATTCATTAATTTTGTCGTTGTTGCTGGATTTTCTTTGCAAATCTCACAACATTTTTTGAGAGTGACCCTCGAAAGTGGAGTTTGTGTCTAAAGGAAAACATTGTTTTTCCACACCTTTCACACATGATGGATTGCTGCTGGCACTTTTTAAGGTCTGCTGTAAGTTCTATGGTCTATGTTGCCCTAGTTTTTGAATGGAACTTTCTAGAGATGTAAACTTGTCAAGAGCTCCATCTTAGGCCGGTTCATAAAAAATAAACACACACACACACACACACACACACACACACACACACACACACACACACACACACCCACACACACACGTCATTGCTGGATTGACAATGGTCAACTAGCGTGATAGAGAGAGAGAGAGAGAGAGAGAGAGAGAGAGAGAGAGAGAGAGAGAGAGAGAGAGGGGGGGGTTTAACTAACAGCTTTAAATTACATGAATATGCTATTCTTCATCATCTTAGAGAATAAAGGACAGGGAGAATTTGTAGGCGTGAAGGTCACGCATACTTTCACTGGGATCCTGGATTGAAGATAAAAGAAAGATGAAGCAACAGCTGTTACACAAAGAAACTGCACCTGGGAACCAAGTCAGTATTTAGCTGAGAGTGTTCCTCTTTAGGAAGCAAATCCAGGTGAAGAGTCCACATCACTTCAGGCTTGATGGTTGGGCATTAAATGACCACCAGAAACGCCATCCTCCAAATGGTTCGAATTAATCAATTCAGTCTCTGGTAAGTCTCTCTGAATTCCATGCTTATCTCTTTACCGCCATTGTTGAGCACAATTTAAAAAAATGAGTTTTGTGACACAGCCATCATAACTGCTTACTATCACATTTGTCCAGCACTGGCTGTGGTAAGATTTACGTTCTTGTCAGCAACTGAAGGATTACATAACAAAATCCTTGTAAATGTGCTGTTCTTTAGCCATCCATCTCCATATCTAATTTTGTCGAGACAAGATAGCAGATCTTGTAATGTGAACTTGAAAATGGGATTATCTACGCCAGACATTTGTAGTACAGTTTTGTTCCAATGGCTTAACGTGCTTCTGGATGTATGTTTTTGAAGTCTTGCAAATGGAATAGTTCTCTCCATTTCCCCTTGACTTCTGTTCTCAGTCTAACTCGTTTGAATATGATATGATAAATACATGGCTATGAATTCTCCACTTAAAAAATTTTCCAGTTGAAGAGTGACATGATTTCCACGTTTGCATTGTTTAGCACAGAACTGTACACCATGGTGAATGTATTGTCATTCCACTTCACGCCATTAGCAATCAGACTGTGTGAAGTTGGTGCTCTGTGATCTCTTTAAGCAGTGACATCACAGTAACGTTCTGCAGCAACATGTTCCCTTAAACTCTGGTCTCTGCTGTTTCCTTTGAAGGACACGAACTATGATGCCGAAAAAGAAACCTACACGGAAAACCTCATTTCTCAATAAAACTGATAAAACACCAGCAGCAAAAGCTGCCAAGTCAGGTCTAAAAGAAGTGCATCTGTCCTTGTGTGCTTTCATTGTGGAAGTAAATGCTTCAGTTGTAGGGAAAAATCCAAACTGCATCCAAACCGACTGTGTTACTCTATTTTGCGTCCACGTTGATAAGGCGAAAATACTGTAATGCTCAATACAATATGTGCCGCATCTTTGACCTACACATTGGTCCCATCTGTGGCGTGTGACTACTGCAAGATGGCTAGTGGCTTGTCCATAGGTGTTTAGGTTTTGCGATGGCAGTGGTATGGTCAAATGTTAGCCTGGTATGCATGTTTCCTTCCATCTGAAATATTGCAAAGGAAATACTGCACTCTCAATCCCAATCCTTCAGGTAAAACCCATTGCTATGTACCATGTGGGCCAATGGGCAGCCACTGATCTTCTGGTGCTGCTCCATCACAATCACAGCTCCCCCAGGACAGCTGCTGTCTGTGCTGAGGACTACATGTGGACCTTTCATCTGAACATTGTTGTAAGTGGACGGCTCGTTCTGGATGCATCATTCCAGTTCTTCTCTGCTGTGTGTCGACACGCTTCAGGGCTGGCCAAACCTCACTCCACTTTCCTTAACACCTTTTTCTCATCTTATTTAATGCAACAATACCGAAGTAGGTATTGGAGATAATGCCATAAGGTTTGGTGTGTGTGTGTGTGTGTGTGTGTGTGTGTGTGTGTGTGTGTGTGTGTGTGTGTGTGTGTGTGTGTGTGTTTTCCCGATAAGAGTTATCTGATATGAGGTGGCTGCTTTTTTAGCGGATATGTACAACTTCCTTCTAAACTACAGACTTTGATACTGTCTGTGTGGTTGTCGCCAACGCAGAGCTTATACCCCCCCCCCCCCCCCCCCCCCCCCCCCAATAACTTTTCTATCAAGACTTTATAGTGGACTTAAAAGGATGTCCAATAAATCCTAGCTTCGGTAGCATTGCCAGCATATGCTGAATATTAGCAATGCAATTTTTCTGCGAGTTGCCATACAACAGTAAGTGGTCCAAGGCAGCAGTGAGCACATGCCCATCTTTCCTAACATTTGTGAGGGAAGTCTTCAAAAGTGTTACAAACTTCCTAGATGCAAGGACCAAACATGTTAGTACATTCAATTATCGTTTTAATCTTTTCCATTTAAATATTTGCTGTTTTTTGTGTGATCAGGATGCACAGAAACCTAGTGGAAACATCATTTTCAAAATCAACTGAAGCCATGTAGCAATCCTCACTAACCAAACTAAGTGCGGTATTCAATGTGTCCATTTTCAAATGACGATACTATTAGGTTCTTTCTTCATTTAGGTTTTACGCCCCGTGTTATTCTAGAACAACCATCTTCTGTGTTCCTTAGGAACGCCTGTGGAAGCAGTCCCCAAGAACGGCGTAGACTGAAGATTTCTTGAATATGAGCTTGTCTGTCTCTGTCTATTATCAGTGACATCGCTCTCACCAGCATTAATCAGTGTGTGTTGTTCTAAAACGGATGGAAAGTCAGTCATGTTATTAAATTCAGTTTTGAAATTTGACAGTTTCTACAAATCAATATAATGAGAGAGTCGTCTCCATGCCTTCTGGGATATTTATTCTATCAAAGTGAAATGGTTTTACTTTCCAATGATTGAACAGTGGCAGAAACGAAATATAAAAACGTTACTGACCAGATCATCTGTGGCACTTTGGGGTAACTGTGACGTGTTTTGTTGCGAACTGGATGCAGAGTTTGTTCTCCCCTGTTTATAACTGGAGTTGTAACTCTAATTTGTTGGTCCTAATAAAAGGATCTTTTCCCCATCAGGTTTCCATGTTTGTCAGAATCTAGAGACCTGCCTTTAGTTAATGTATTTAGTTCTGTCTTTTATGATGGCAACCAGGTCATCTCTAAGCAATGCTGATCAAAACCATGCCTCCATTGTCATGACACATAAAGGCTACTGTTTTGTTTACACATGAGATCTCAGCTACTATGTCCACACAGAGAGGTTTTCAGAGTTGCATATTCCAGTAAAGCAATGGCATGAATACCTTTACCTACATTTTCTTTCTGGCTTGCCTGTGGCAACATATTGCTCAAAGGCTCTGCTGGCGCAATGGCTGCATGCAGGATTACTCATTGTGTTTGCTCGATAAGTAGGTCACCATTGCGTGATGGCGGCAAAATTTTGGCATTAACATTTCTGTGCCAAAAATGAGAAGATGATGAATGATTGCTCTTTCCTTTTGCCTGAAGATAACCCAAGAGTTTCGGATTTTATCATGTTTTCTCCTGTAATCCGTTTGTCTGTATTGTCTGGAGAAACTAGTGACCTCTTGTTTCACAATTGACATTGGGGAGAGTGTTATGGCAGGTCACTAATGCACCTCCATGTTCTGTGCAAGTTCTTGTCCCTTTTCCCTCATTGTGGTTTTGGTGAACTTAACATTGGAAAAAGCACTCAGCTTGTCTTCCTGTTCATCTTATTCTCCCTCAGTGTCAGTGCAGGTGTTTTCTCTTCATTTCCTTGGTTCTGTCTCATTTTTAGGTCATTTCAGTGCATAATCATGAACGTTCTTCTACTATATTTTCACATCCTCAAATTGCGTTTGACATTTAGTTTTTAACTTTGAATCAACTGATGCCCCAAACTTCTTCGCATGTTTTCTTACCGCCTGTCTCTTTGGAAACTATCTTGCATTGCATTAGAACGCGTTGGAGTGGGTTGTCTTCTGAAAGGAACACAGTAAATTTGAAATCGTGATGTACCATAGAAATGACAGAGTTAACTTATTTACATGTTGAAATGTCGATTGGTATCTGGAGGGTAGCTTACACAGAAATAATTGATAACCACAACATGTTTAAATGATGGGCACTCGTGTAGCCACACACATAACTATTTCAAACTTAATGTGTCTGCTGGTTCATTTAACCAATGTACCCACATTTTGAACTATTTCACACAAATATCAGGTTTAAAAATAAATTTAGACAAAACTCAGGCAGTTTGGATAGGGAGCCGAAAGAACTCAAGACTGAAATACATGCCTCACATGCAACTTGAGTGGAATCCACCAGTGTTTAAAGTTCTTGGAATTATCTTCTCAGTGAATATCAATGACATAGTCCCTCTCAACTATAACAAAAAGCTGGAAGAGATTCAGCGTTTGCTATCATCATGGTCTAGGAGGCAACTGTCGCCTCTTGGTAAAATTACTGTAATAAAAACCTTAGCAATCTCTAAAATTGTACATCTCTTGACAAATCTACCTGACCCAACTGATCATTTTCTTAGTGAACTGAACAACTGTTTTTATAGATTTCTATGGGGTGGAAAAGGCAGCAAGCTCAGTAAGTCATATGTTTGTTCTGAGTATGAAAAAGGTGGTATTAGGATGCTGAATATTTATAATTTTTTATCTGCATTGAAAAATAGTTGGCTCAGAAGGATCTTCCTCAAGGAAACTTTGGTGCAGAAGGTCATGATGTGTACATGCTTGGATATGCAAAATCTATCCTCCCTCGGGGTGAATATGCTAACATAATCATGAGCAGATGTACTAATCATTTCTGGTGGATGTTATAAAGCACTACAGAAAACTCCACTGCAAATGCAAGCCACAGAGTTCCCAGGAATTTCTGGCAGAACATATTCACTATAATCTCAATATCATTCGAGACAAAAAAAAAACATACACCAAAATGAGTGGATAGACAATGACATTCTAGTAATTGGTGATTTGGTTGACTGTAATGGAAAGTCTCTTAAGCTTTGACAATTTCAAAAGTAAATTTCCCCAGATAACAACAAACTTTCTGCTTTATGCAGGTGTTATCAGAGCTATAATATGCAGTATCAAGAGAAAACAGGACTTCTGATTAATAAAAATGAAAAGAATGACTTATCGAACGTTTGGTCCCTCATAAAAAAATGGGAATTCAAAGATGATATATAAAACACTTACTCAGAATGATTCCTCTCCTCCATGTGTGGAGAAATGGCAACAGAATTACATGGATATACGGTTATCTTGGGAAAAAATTTTTTCTGAAACCATTTAAATGTACCCCAGATAATCAACTAAGATGGTTTCAACTGAGACTTTTGTATAGGTTACTTCCTACACAAAGATATTTATATCTGCGCGCAGAATACCAGAGTCACCTTTATACCTTTTGTGGTATTGAAGAAGAAAAACAATTGTTCATCTCTTTTGGAGCTGTACATTGGTGAAGAATTCTGGGCCAGTTTGAGATCTTGGTTGAGTGAACATTGTCCCCACTGTGAAAATTTAACCTTTTGTGAAGTTTTTGTTCTCCTTGGCTGGAATAATCAGTATAAAGTTGATGAAGCTGTAGACTTAATTATATTATTATTAGCCAAATTCCATATCTACAAGTGTAAAATGCAAAGAAACTTGCCAAATATTAATGCATTCAAAAGAACTCTGAAGCACAGGTATGATGTAATAAAATACTGTCATTCAGTGAGTGCATCTTTTGAAAAATTTAATAAAAAATGGATGATTTATAAGCCTCTCATAGACAGTGTTACTTAGGAAAAGCTGAGTCAGCAAATCGAATAGGTATTTAAAACTGGGTCATTAATAATGTTAGTTGAAAACTGAAATGAGTATTACTATTAGACTAAGAGGATACACCAAGATATTGACGTTGGTCTACAAGGCTTTTAACTGACAACTGGTGTTTTTTCGTGTTCAACCAAAAGTCAGATGCCTGAATTGGTGAATACGTGTCTGTGAATGTGTGTGTGTGTGTGTGTGTTTAAAGACTGCTGAACTGCATGACTTTTAGAACTCAAGTGAACACCATACTTCCACATGGAAATCAAGTTATATATATTGCCTAAATGAATATAATAAATGTTATAGCCTGTATGAGGAAGAGGGAACGGTGTAGAGTTGAAGGATGAGAATAATTGAAAAGTATATATATGGATGAATGGCTGGTCAGAAAATTGAAAAAGCCACCGATTACTGATTTTTTGATTGACTGGAGAGAAGATTGATTGGGGGGGGGGGGGGGGGGGGGGGGGGGGGGGGGACCGTGTGTGGAGGGAAGGAAAAGGGGGGGGGGGGGGGGGGTACACTTTTTTTTTGTTTGTTTAGTTTTGTTTTGTTTTTTTTCTCTTTTTTCTGTATCATACTGCCATGTTGATATTTTTCTGTATAGAGTAAGGATATGGGTGTGAAAGAAGGAATTGTGGTATGAAAGGATGAGAAAGGGGATCAAAAAATGCAGGGGGAGGAAGGGGGGGGGGGAGGAGAGAGGGGAAAAAAAATCATTAATGAGAGAACGGGAGGAAGAATAAAGGGGGAAGGAAGGGGAAAAAAAAAAAAAAAAAACAACCTCCTTTCTTCACGCGCTCATTCAAACCGAGTAATGCTCAAAGAAACACTGCCAGATTGTAACGATTACATTTATTATTCATAACTACACATTTACATATATGTACTAGGCATGCTCATGTCAAATTGTTAAATCCATGGCAAAGGATGAGCGCGTGGGGAGAGGAAAGAATGAAGGAAACTGTGGAGTGGAAGGATGAGAGAGGAGGAATAATAAAACATTATAAAAAAAAAAAAAAAAAACTATTTCAAAC
>JADBJO010010722.1:22500-27500 GCA_016801955.1 Conus betulinus | reverse complement strand
AGTGATGGTGAGGAAAAGAACCATTGACGATAGGAAAAGTTCTGCTTACAATTGAAAAGACTGCTACTTCGAACCTCTTATCTCGAGTTGTGCTGCTTTTATCTGTCAGCAAAACAGCAATGAGTGGTGCTGCAGTTGTAGTGGTGTCTTTCGCTGATGGGCTCTGCAGTAATGAATATGGGCTGGTTCATGTCATAAGTTATATTCTGTTGTGAAGAGTCCAGTGGCTATCACAAATGGCAACTCCCACGGAGCAGTAGTATCCCCTGGCATTTTATGGAATACCCTGTGCATACCTGTATCCCATGTGAACACAATGCAGACTTCCAAGAGTGATGCAGAATTTCTCCCATCTGGTTGTTTTGCTAGTTGAGGACAGTATTCCTCTGGATCCCATTGGCGCTTCAACTGTTCTCTCAATGAAGGATTTTGAACGTCATATGAAGAATAGATGTACAAATTGTGATATATCAAAAGTGAATACCAGCCTTGTGTTACTTGGAAATAACTGAAATTCTAAGATGGATGAAGGTTTTACATCTACTTTATTGCAAAAAAGTTATATAAAAAAAAAACCAAACAACGTCAAAATTTCTGATAGTTTTGAAAACGTTGATTAAACTAATTGCACAGGCATGCTAGTTGCAAACAATAATGTACTCCATACTACGAACGTCTTTAGTTAATGTGTGTGTGTGTGTGTGTGTGTGTGTGTGTGTGTGTGTGTGTGTGTGTGTGTGTGTGTGTGACATAATGCCATCAATACTGACAATATTCTACTTGATTTATTCTTACATTACAGATTTTACAAATTTAGTCATGACTAATGCATTATTCAGCTTAAAAGAAATTACACATGAGAATATTTGAGGAGAAGAATGTTAACAAAAGCAAACCAAACGAAACCAAACCAAACAAGCAAACAAAAAACTGTTACACTCCCCGTCCTACCTCTACCTCCCCACCCACCTTTCCTTCCCTTCGACCCCCCCCCCCCCACCCCCTCACCCTCTCTCTCTATCCTTTAACAGAAAGATTTGGAAGACTGAAGACAGAGATGCTGGACCTTCCAACAAACCATGGTACCACACACCCATTAAGGTTCTTCCAGTATCGTGCATCTCTGCGTTAAGAGTCTCAGAGGTCCCAACCAAAGACACTTGAAGTCCTTGCCATTCCAGAGGGCGTGAGGAGAGAGCTACTGGCCGCTCTAAAACACGTTAGAATTCTAGAGAGCAGGGACAGTTCATGGTCATGCAATCAAATACTGAAATCGTCCTGGATAGGAAAACTGAGTTGGAGCATATCCTGCAAGAAATTAATGTCCAGATCTGCCACATTCAGGAAGTAGAAGAGCCACAAAGACCTTCGAGGTAAAAGGACATAGGTGCTTCAGGTTCGACAGAATAAAGTGTAGCACTGGAGAGGTACTGACCTTTGTCAGGTATATTATCCACACTTACCTTCATAACACGCATATGGGAGACTTGGAATAACAGGTGATGGAAATGCATCTTGGCACAGCAGAGCTTCAACTAGTTAACTCTTATCGCCCCAAAGAGAAGCCTCTATCTTTCAAACCCATAAGCAGGACAGACTCCAAAATGACTGTCGTAGATATTTCAACATCCACACCTGCTAATCTGATCCTGATCAACACTTTCTTCAAACCTGGCCTTCTGCACTGAAGACATTCACACAAGAATGCCCAGCGAGAGGCTGGAAAACAGTAGTAGGATGGCATTAATGGTAGGTCTGTATCCCTGCACTTAAATCTTTTGAATCTCAGGAAAGGCCATCTTCCACACTAGACTGCACTGAGCTATCACACCAGCTTCCCTGTCAAATACAGAACAGTCCTGGTCGCAATGTGCATTGCGCGTCGTGTCAACATTAGGCCATCTTAAATATTGCCTCTGAAAGAAAGACCCTTGTCACCTAGGAGTAAAAAAAAAAAATCAATAATCTTACTTCACTTCTCAAAACAATAGAAACATACAACTGGACATTGAACTAAGATACCACATAAACAAGCGCGCAAAATAAACAGTCTTGGTTGTTACATAGGATTCAGAGTTGTATGCATTTTGTAGAATCGTGCTGCTGTTGCACCGATCCAGATAGATCTACCGGGGAAATATTTCATGACTTCCTCGAAGGCCTTCACTTCCTGAGCAGTCTCCAGACTGACCAGAGAAGCTCCCATTTTTCGGCACTCTTTCTTGGCCTTCGAACGGGGAGATTCTGTTATTTGTTTTAAAGTTAAAGATGTAGCAGCTCCCTCCAACAGAAACCTGCCAAGGAAAAGGACAGGAGGAAAATAGGATAACAAGGGTTAACAATATGCATGAGAACATGAAAGCATAGGGGCATAGGTTTGTATATGGTATTTATTTTATTATTATTATTATTATTATTATTATTATTATTATTATTATTATTATTATTATTATTATTATTATTATCATCACTAATATTCATCATTATTATCATCATTAACATCATCATTATCATCATTATTATACTGTTATCATCATTATAATTCCTAGTATTATCATCATCATTATCATCATTATTATTATTAATCATTATTTTCATTATTGTCATTATCAATATTTATGATCATTATCATCATCATTACCATGATTATTTTCATCATTATCATTATTAGTATTATCGTTATTGTTGCTGTATTTGTTGTTGTGAGTAAAGATGAGATAGAGTAAGAGAAGGGAATTAGTAAAGGGAGGGGAGAAAGGAACATGAATAATGTATAAACGAGGTAAGTAATGGACTAGTGTGATAGTGTACTTGTTGAGGGCACAGCGGGCTGGCATTGGTGGTGGTTAGGCACATGATGTTTTTGGATGTTGATGGTATCAGTTGGGGCAGAGGGTCCTTAGTCTGGCACTCAGGTAGGATTCCTGCGTGATACGCTCAGAGATGTCACTTTGTAAATGCCAAAGCGTCAGGACTTCCACATGACTGATTGTCCGGATGTGCGCTTGGTGCGTGTGTGTCTGTGTGTCTGACTCTCCCAGAAATGTGGATCCGTGTTCGTGTTTTCCTACCACACACACACACACACTCAATCGCACATAGACAGCCAGGCAACACAACCGTAATTCTTTTCTTATTTTTGTCTATGTTGCCTGAGCCATCAAACAAATACAAAACATCATCATCAATAAACACAAATAACGCACAAGGAAGTAACCACTTCCTAGGGGAAAAAAACTATCAGTTAACAGGAACACACTGAAGTAGCACTCTGCTACTTTTGAGGCACCAGCCTCCACTTCCAAGAGCTGTGGCTCTGTTACTACAAAGCAACAAGGATCTCACAATTCACAAGAACGACGCTGACGCTGCAGGTCGTTGTCGACACAGGCGGTGGTTCTGTCTCAGCAGGACCAGCGCAGGGCACAGCTGACAAACAGGACTTAGGAACTCGGACCCAAGGCGACGACTTCTCTCTCGCAGAAGAGGCGCTGGCACAGCTGGCTCGTCGGGTTGATACTGACATGCAGCAGCCTCTCGCACACCGGGCACGGTGGAGAATGGGGACACACAACAGGCCCCGGACCGAGGTAGGGACAGGGACAACCAGTTCCCAAATACACCAGGGGCACACAACCTGGGGAACTGGCCATCACAACAACTAAACTGAGTCCCTCGTCGGCTGGACTGGGTAGTCGAACTAGCCAGAATTTCTTTAGAGACTGGGTGGCTACCATCGTTCACCCGACTTACACGGTGTGCAGATGAACACCAGTTAGCCAGCTTAGCCAACCGGTTTTCTAGTGGAGTTATTGTAAACACTGTGATCGGACAAAAATCTGTCTGTCACACACTGATGTTGTGTTGGGGATGGCTGGAGTACAGCGATATTGGTTTTGGTCGATGATGGCAGATTAAACAAGTGTTCAGAAATGTGCGTCTTTCAAAAGATGAAAAAGGTCAGTGGTACATTCCATGTCATGTACCACTCACAGTGAAACATGTGCTTTTAGAGTGTTGGGACTTGCACGATGTAAGACATAAACACTTTTCGGCACACTCCATGAAAAGCGTGTTCAGCGATGTCCCATCTGATGTGATCTTTGAATTTCTGAAAGAGACTAATATTTTTCATCAGATCTAAGATTTTACAGAAGAAAGATTGTTTAATGAAGTTTCCAGTGTGTTTTTAGAAGGTGTAATTAAACAAAATGATTTGTGAGTTGATTTTAGCATGGTGACTGTGCTGATATGGCCTTTGGCGGTCAGTTGGGCTGTAAGCCGCAATGCCTTACCTTGCTACTACTAAACTTATTTTCATTATTCTATCATCACTAGTATATAATGTTAACCCATATTGTCTCCCCTGAAACTGTACTTTTAGTCATTCTTCCAAGACCAATTTTGCACCTAAACCCAAAGGGAGAAGCAACTATCTGTTGGTCCTTCGTTTTCTATTGTCTTGAAAGTTATTTGTCCTGCCTACAGAAGAAGATCCAGTCGGTCGAAACGCGTTGTCTTAGTTTTTAAGGTGTTTGTTCCCTCGTTTGGCGGCGCAGTAATCCCACTTCTGCTCTTGTTTCAATTTCTACCCGCAGTTACGGGTGTGAACAGGTAAAACACTCGCCACCTTAAAACCGTCTCCACAAGTTGGGTTGGGACCAGACAAAAAATGGTCCGTCACACCCATCCACCCACCCTCACCTCCCCTCAACCCTAACAAGAAAGACTTCACGCCTTCGATCGTCACGTATCCCATCCTAGCTATCTTGCTTATCCCTTTACATCTCTCCACTTGTTTCCCACACCTTTGTCCTCCTCGCTTCCTCTTCCCACTTGTGTCCCTTACCCTTCCCTTCGTTGTCCTAATTGTTTTGTATCTTACCTGAAGAAGACCTAAGAGATCGAAACCTGTCACGTTTTGTCTTGTGATTCGTTTGTTCACAATTTGTTCTCTCTCTGAATTTGTTTGTTTGTTTGTTTGTTTTTCGGTTCTCTAA
>JADBJO010010722.1:10000-20000 GCA_016801955.1 Conus betulinus | reverse complement strand
GTACAGATTCTTCAAACTTTTTTTAAAGTCGTTTTAAGTAATGTTTTTAAAACGTTTTTTTTTTTCTTCAAAGTATTCTAATTCATCCCATGGGTTCAGATCTCCCTCAAGCCAGATTCCTACTGTTTTGAATTTGGTTGGATTCCATTAAATGTTTAGGTGTAAATAATCGCTGACTGCATTACTTCTCAAGTAGCTACTTCTGCATTTCACACATCAGCTATAATCCTGATATATTTCCCGAACATGTAAATACTCTCAGCGTTTCTTCAAAGGACTGCTCCACGCTGTTTAGTACTTTCTGCTTTCTGTGTGCAAGTATTTCTTTGGCCATTAGTTCTCAAATCCAAACGCACGAGGTAACGATGCAAGATGAAACTAGATTCCCTTGTTAAACCACAGAGGTAGTTGTCCGTTATTAAGTACAGTTGATTTGATACCTTTATAAAGAGCCTCAATCTATGAACAAATATCTTGACCAAAACCAGCAACAACAAAAACTAAACTATATTTGTGGCAAAAAAATAATCACATATTTTTGTTACATCTCACAGTTGTTTGCTTTCTCTCAGTCTGAACTAGATGAGGTTTTAAATAAGCCTATTAATCTGTAACGTTGCAATAACGCTAACTTGAAGCCTTATATGTTACCTGAAGTGGAGTTCTGTTCGTTACAAAACGTAATAGCTTGCCCAGAGTCAATTGTCCAAAAATATCTTTTTCCCCCAAATTTCTTTTACTTAAATGACACAGCTTACAGAACACGCTTTGACGTGTTTCAGAACGACATGATCGACTTATAAGGAAAAAGAATATCAAGTACAAAGCATTGCAGGGTTAGAAATTGTCGTGTTATAAAACGTTTTTCACCATAGCTCCCCCCCCCCCCCCCCTCTCCATTACTTCGTTCAGAAGAGGTCTTTATTCATGGGTCATGGGAATATTTTAACACATGCTTACAAAAAGATTTCCTTTTAGCCTTTGTGTGTGTGTGTGTGTGTGTGTGTGTGTGTGTGTGTGTGTGTGTGGTTTTATTGATTCCACAGATTCAAAACTAAATGAATCAGTTTTTCAAAGTTCCTTGTCAGCTAGAATTCAGTTGTGAATGCAGCTGGTACGTTGGGGTCTGAAGGACAGTCACTAACGTTGGTTTATTAAGTGTGTCATTCTTTGACGTTAAAGAATGGACGCTATTTCTTGAGAAAGAAGTCAACAAAAAGAGCTGCAACTGGTTGCGCCATGTATCTTTCTCATCTTCTCATATTGATGCTGCAGTTTAGCACTGACAAGCACATGTCAGTAGTAATCCATGGAAGGAGTTACACTTTCGTATCCAGGTCTATCATTTATACATACTGTAAAAATTTCACACTCTGCTAGTTGCCGACCGCTGTAACCCCCCCCCCCCCCCCCCCCACCGCACACAGACACACTCCCCCACACCACCAGTTTGCTTACGCTGATAACACAGAATTCAATTCAATTCACCCATTGGAACGAATGTAATGGCCAGAGCCTTTTAGCTTTACCTTCCCAGGTCCACATTTGTCAGAGGTGTAGGGACAAGGGGCCTCGTCTTCATGCTCTGCACACTGAGACGTAAGATCACAGGGGAAGTGTTTAAACAGGTCAGGCCACACTGACACTGAGCAGTTCCAGGTGCCCAGTCCTGGCAGTCGTTGAGGTTTCAAGTCTTCTGCGTGGACAGAGAAATAGAGTGTAAACGGTCTGCACTCTGAACTACGAAAACCAGTGAAATAGAACAAAGACATGTGGCGCTCTTCACTACCTGCATTGCCAGCGTCTTCAGGGAACTGGAACAAAGGGGGGTAACGAATTTTGAACGTTTTAAGAAATTTCTGCCTGGAGCTACACCGACCAAGTAATATCGTCATTGACCTGTAGCGTTTTCTTCTCTGCCAGCTGTTGACGCTCAGCATGATGATGTGATCAGCTGGTCTGGTCAGAGTGACACAGCTTTGGATAACTGCTGGACATGGGGTGGATCCATCCAGTCCTGGGGTCTGTATGTACCCTGCACAAAGCAACTTCCGTATCATCTTAAAACTGGTCATGTCACGAACGCAAAAAAAAAAACAACATTAGTTCAACAGCAATGTTTTCCATCCCCACAGTATAAACATGGAGAGGGGTAACCACAGTGATTGGCAGTGTGTTTTGTTTTTTCAGTGGTATTGAACGATAGATTTCAAACGTTTGGGTCCGTGTAATGGACATGACTTAAATTGTCGAAATAGTTTATAGTCATACCTGCTACCTACAGCTATGGAAACTGGTCGCCAAACAAAGCACTGTGAACATGTGAGTTATGTCCACAATGGGCAGATTTCAAATGTGGTCCCAGATGGTTTGAAATTACTCGACACAGTTTTAGTTGAGTGATATGCATCCATATCTTTGAATACAGTTACTACCTATATGAACGCTTGATATACCTGGGCAAAGAAGAAGAAGAAGAAGAAGGAGAGAAGAAGAGAGAGAGAGAGAGAGAGAGAGAGAGAGAGAGAGAGAGAGAGAGAGAGAGAGAGAGAACTGTTTTGGAAAAAAAAAAAAAAACAGCAACAAGCAACCAGGCCACGCACAAAATATACAAATCCAAACACACCAGATTCATAAACTAAGTTGATGAACCTTGTCATTCTGTGTTTACAATAATGCTTTTAGATACATTTAGGCTCTCAATGGCATATAAACATTCAGGTCTGTCTGGCTAACTACGCATGTATGTGGCCATCAACTCTGAAAGATTGGATCCGAAAAGGACACACACACACACACACACACACACACACACACACACACACACACACACTACATAACCTTACTGTGACAGACCGTTTTTTGTCCAGTCACAAATTTTTACAACTGCGTTAGCCGGAACATGTTCACCAGCAAACCGGTTGATTAGTTTACCTGACTGACAGCTACTCACCTGCGCACTGTATAAGCCAGGTGAGCTAAAATGGTCAGTCAGTCTCTACAGCAGTTCCAGCAATGCAACTTCCCAGTGCCTGAAGAGGAACTCCGCACTAGTTGCTGTGGCAGTCAGGTATTTCATTATTAGCGATTTGAAATCGCAAGCCAAAATCGTTCTCCCCTCCTATAGGCGACTGTTACCTTCTCAGCGCCTAGTAAACGTTTTTAGAAAAAAAAAGTATTTGTTGTCGTTTGGTATATCTTGTGACTTGATAGGGCGATAGGAGGAAATGTTTTTAGGAAGTATGAATAGAAAGACGAAAAAAATGTTGCTGACGAGTGATCGGCAAAGGAGATGGCTTAGCTAGTTCATGGTGTTATGATGGAAAACAGTTTTGTTTATTTTGCTAATGTATGAGAATGACACAATGATAGTAAGCTCTGGAAGTGAGTGATCGAAACTATCATGCATTAATGGCTGGAACATTTATTCTGAATTTTGATGTGTGGGGGAGCTAAACGGAAACCCTTTTGATATGTATTCATATGTTGATAAACAGGAAATCATGTCGATAAGTATTTAAACCATCTTTTGATATGAATACTGAATATCTATTTGTTGATAAACAAGAGTGTGCGGAAATCATTCCTTGATATGTATTTAAGGGCTGTTACTGTTACTTATGAATAATGTTATGAACGGAAATCATTCTTTGAGATGTAATGATTCTGTAAAATGATGAAAACATTCTTATCTTGATGAAAGAGACAAAAGGAAATCATTTTTTTTTATATGCGATGATTATATTCTTGGTTTATCGTAAAAGGTCTATGTGGAAATCTTTTCCTCCAATGTGTAAAACATGATTTCGGAAAGGTCTATGTGGAAATTCTTTCCCCCAATGTGTAGAACATGATTTCAAAAAAGAGAATGTTGTATTGTGATGCTGTATCGAAACTTTGTAGATTTCGCTATGGGTATTTCCCCCCAAGATCTGGTGAGATATAAAGTAACTCTTAGTTATGAATATGATAAATAACCATGATGAATAATAGCCATGTTAAAGTAGGCTAGATAATCAATGTAGTTATCGGTTCCACCAGATAAAGTCGTTGTCTTGGTGTGACCGGGAACTGGCTGCCACTGTGCCTGGGTCTGGGGCTTAGCCAGAGTCTACCTCTGTCTTCACCCTGCTGGGGGTGTGGAGAGGTCGACGTGGGAGTCGACTTTGACCCAACCTGCCACTGCGCCCGGGTCTGGAGCATAGCTGAGATCTGCTCCTGTCTCCACCCTGCTGGGGTGTGGAGAGCTTGACGTGGGAGTCGACAGTGACCCGACGTGCCAGCTGTGCCAGAGCTGCCACTGCTGCCGAGCCAGAGCCGCCGCTGTTGAGGTATTTGAACCAGCGACCTGTTGTGCCAGTCGTATCAGAGCCGTCACTTCTGCTGTACCGGGGACATCGATTTTGTGGTGTTAGAACCAACATCCTATTTGTATTTGAGCCACAGCTCTTGTTGTGTCAGAGCCTCGCTCCTGTTGTGGACAGAGCCGTCACTCCTGTTGGAGACAGCCGTCGCTTCGGTTCTGTGTGGACTTTGTGAGCTGCTCCTCCTGACTATGTGAGCCCCAGGAGAGACCTTCCTCCACAGCGTTCTTTGCGAGACTTGTGACGTCTGAGAACTGTCGTGTTGGGCCGGACGTGGCCAAGAGAAAGTTAACATGTATATGCCTCATGTGTTGTAGGCTTAGAGTTACGGCGTACATTAGTATTCTGCCTTATTAATATTGTTGGATTTATTGATGTATCTTTGTACATTTGTGTGTTGATGGCTCGGGCAGCATAAAAAAGAAAATTTTGCATTGAGACTTGTTGTCTGGCTGTCCATATTTCGAATGGTGTGGGTGTGTGTGAATAATCAAAAAAGTACACGCATCCAAATTTCTGAGAGTCAGACAAACGGACATATGCACCAACCCATCAGTAATATCTTGTGACCCCGACGTGATATCGAAGACATGTTATGGATGGGTTGGTGCGTGTGTCTGTTTATCTGGCTCTCAGAAATTCTGTGCCCAAGCTAGACATAAGACAATCGTGGTGTGTGCCCCGTAAACACTCTTCGCATATTGCCATTTACATACAGCACGACTGGGTTGTGTTTAGAAAGAAACGTGTGCCCAGGTGCCCAGTCCTGGCAGTCGTTGAAGTTTCAAGTCTTCTGCGTGGAAAGAGAAATAGAGTGTAAACGGTCTGCACTCTGAACTACGAAAACCAGTGAAATAGAACAAAGATATGTGGCGCTCTTCACTACCTACATTGCCAACGTCTTCAGGGAACTGGAACAAAGGGGGGTAACGAATTGTGAACGTTTTAAGAAATTTCTGCCTGGAGTTACACCGACCAAGTAATATCGTCATTGACCTGTAGCGTTTTCTTTTCTGCCAGCTGTTGACACTCAGCATGATGATGTGATCAGGTGGTCTGGTCAGAGTGACACAGCTTTGGATAACTGTTGGACATGGGGTGGATCCATCCAGTCCTGGGGTCTGTATGTACCCTGCACAAAGCAACCTCCGTATCATCTTAAAACTGGTCATGTCACGAACGCAAAAAAAAACACATAGTTCAACAACAATGTTTTTCCATCCCCACAGTATAAACATGGAGAGGGGTAACCACAGTGATTGGCAGTGTGTTTTGTTTTCAGTGGTATTGAACGATAGATTTTCAACATTTTGGTCCGTGTAATGGACATGACTAATTGTCGAAATAGTCTATTGCAAGTCATACCTGCTACCTACAGCTATGGAAACTGGTCGCCAACAAGCACTGTGAACATGTGAATTATGTCCACAATGGGCAGATTTGAAATGTGGTCCCAGATGGTTTGAAATTACTCGACACAGTTTTAGTTGAGTGATATGCATCCATATCTTTGAATACAGTTACTACATATATGAACGCTTGATATACCTGGGCAAAGAAGAAGAAGAAGGAGAAGAGAGAGAGAGAGAGAGAGAGAGAGAGAGAGAGAGAGAGAGAGAGAGAGAGAGAGAGAGAACTGTTTTGGAAAAAAAAAAAAAAACAAGAAAAAAAAACAGCAACAAGCAACCAGGCCACGCACAAAATATACAAATCCAAACACACCAGATTCATAAACTAAGTTGATGAGCCTTTTCATTCTGTGTTTAAAATAATGCTTTTAGATACATTTAGGCTCTCAATGGCATATAAAAACATTCAGGTCTGTCTGGCTAACTATGCATGTATGTGGCCATCAACTCTGAAAGATTGGATCCGAAAAGGACACACACACACACACACACACACACACACACACACACACACACACACACATAACCTTACTGTGACAGACCCATTTTTTGTCCGGTCACAATTTTTTACAACTGCGTTAGCTGGAACATGTTCACCAGCAAACCGGTTGATTAGTTTACCTGACTGACAGCTACTCACCTGCGCACTGTATAAGCCAGGTGAGCTAAAACGGTCAGTCAGTCTCTACAGCAGTTCCGGCAGTGCAACTTCCCAGTGCCTGAAGAGGAACTCCGCACTAGTTGCTGTGGCAGTAAGATATTTCATTATTAGCCATTTGAAATCGCAAACCAAAATCGTTCTCCCTGCTGTAGGCGACTGTGACCTTCTCAGCGCCTAGTAAACGTTTCTAGAAAAACAAAAGTATTTGTTGCCATTTGGTATATCTTGTGACTTGATAGGGCGATAGGTGGAAATTGTTTTTTAGAGAGTATGAATAGAAAGAAGAAAAAAAATGTTGTTGATGAGTGATCGGAAAAGGAGATGGCTTAGCTAGTTCATGGTGTTATGATGGAAAACAGTTTTGTTTATTTTGCTAATATATGAGAATGATACAAATGATAGTAAGCTCTGGAAGTGAGCGATCGAAACTATTATGTATTAATGGCTGGAAGATTTATTCTGAATGTTGATGTGGGGGAGCTAAATGGAAACCCTTTTGATATGCATTCATCTGTTGATAAACAGGAAATCATGTCGATAAGTATTTAAACCATCTTTTGATATGAATAATGAATATCTATTTGTTGATAAACAAAGAGTGTGTGGAATCATTCCTTGGTATGTATTTAAGGGCTGTTACTGTTACTAATGAATAATGTTGTGAACAGAAATCATTCTTTGAGATGTAGTGATTATGTAGACACAGACTTTTTAAACGTTTGTTCATACCACCGAACCAGGACTTAGAATTCTCGATGACATCACCTTTATTTCATGGCTTTCAGTATGTTCAATGATAATGCCATCCATGTGAAGAGAAGGGACACTACTGCAAAGATTTTAACTTTTTGTGTGGCCATGTGTATGAATTAAGTCTATAGTGCAGCAAGGTAATGCAAATTCACTCTCATGGGTTAGACAATTCATTGATGTTCTTGTGTGGAGAGATCTCTTCATAATTAGAATCTCTGTATACATGTTGTAAAAAAATAAGCAAATCATTCGTGCAGACTGAAAGCAATAGAGATCGTTATGTGAACTGGGGTATAATGTATTTGTTGGGCAAATCCAAAATATAGATCAAACAAAGTGACAGCATTATTTGTTACACGTTATTAGTCATACACCTTGGGTTTTCAAAGAAACAGTGTGCTATATACAAAGTCAGAAGCCCTGAGAAGTCTACGGTGAGGACTGTAGTTGTTTTTTACTACTGCTAATATTTGGTATCCATTCATCACCTGGAGCAGTCGGAGCAATATGATAAGAATAGTCGCTCTAGGACCTAACTGACATGGATGTGATCAAAACATTAAAAATCTTCTCTTTAATTTGACTTGTTACGAATGTGAAGAACACACACACACACACACACACACACACACACACACACACACACACACACACACATATATATATATATATATATATATATATATATATATATATATATATATATATATATATATATTTTTCCACGAAACCAAACCCAAATTCATACAATTTTAGTCTTAGATTAGAGGTCCAGTTTTTCTTTCCCCTATTATGTAACTCTAGGCTGTAGACTTTGTAAGGCAATCTGTGTTGTTCCATTTGTGTTATTCTTAGCCCGTAACGAGTACACTTTACTACTGAAGTTTAGTGTATAGGGTATCTATTGGTCTCTCACTACACCAGATCGTTCGGCGTTTTCAATGAAACACCAATAAATTTCTTTGTAGCATACCAGCGAATTTTCTCAAGATGCATAGCAGCAGAATCAAAACCCCATATTTCAGCTCCATATTGGAGAATCGGTTGAACTTGAGCATCAACTGTTTTTAAAGATAAAATCAAAGATCCATATTTAACATCGTTAATTTTCTTCAGTATACACAATAACGCATAATTAGCTCTACGTGAACGATCTTTATAAACGAAGGTAAAGCTTAAGCATGTAGAAAAAATACATGCCAAGGTATTTGTAAGCATTCACAATGGGCATATCAGTTCCATTATATATCCACCTTTCTCTGGCTGCAAGATATCTACCCTTCCTGAACACAACAATGTTATATTTATTCATGTTTATATTTACTCGAACTGCAGATGCTCTTTCTAACTGTTCAACTGGGTTTGTATACCAACTATCGTTTCAGACATCAGTGCAACATCCGTCAGCTAAAAAAAGCATGAAAATCTATTAAAAAGAATCACCTGTGAATTTTGCACCATGTCGTCTAGAATTAGTCATTTCCTTCGTATAATTCATTAATGAACAAAGAAAACAAATGGGACTATAAAATCCCCCCTGCTTAACTCCAGTTTGCAACAAGTTAAATAATTAGTCATATAATACTCCTGTTTGCAGAATCAAAGACTTCCCCATAATCAAAAAGGCAAATATAATTTACGATTCGAACAAAACTGTTCTGCACAAATGCCATTAAAGGGAACATGTGATCTACGATAGAGTAATGTCATTTAAATCCAGCTTGGCATTCACCTGTGAGGTTCTTTTCCTCTATCCACTCCTGCAGTCTTCCCTTGATAACAGTATGTGTACCATTTACTACAAACATTACACAGAGAAATTCCTCTATAATTATTGGAACATCAATATTATCCTTTGTAAAGCCACCCCTGTCACATAGAGTATTGAAATACGTTGTAACAAAATCCAACATCAAATTAGACTTGCATGCATTTTTCATCATTTCACCATTTATACTATCAAGGCCACTAGCTTTATGACTTTTCAGATTTTTCAAGGCCGTCATAATTTTATCCCTTGAAATTGGACGATTGAAATAATCGTCACTGGAATTAATATCATCACTGGTATCATTGTGATCATTTCCACCACCACTGCTTGGCTCATCTGTAGCATCACCTGTGTCTACGTCATTTTCAAGCAGTTTCTGAAAATGTTGAAACCTGTCTTCCAAACCAATGTTAATAGACGGTTGTTTTCATTTATTGTTAATTCTATGCATTGAATTCCGAAACTCCCTCTAGACATTCACAGAAGAAACCAACAGTTGTACTAAATTACTGTTCAACTATTTACGTTTGTGTTTCAAAAGAGTTTTGCAGTCATGCCTGGCTGCACATTAAGAAAAATGATCAGGTGGAAATAATGTGCGACGAAATTTATTTAAAAGGTTACGAGTCTTTCGTTTACCATTACGACATTCTACGCCATACCAGTCATCACAGATTTGTTGTGCATTTACATCAAACTGTATTTTATTTATTTTTTTTTTTAATACATTCAGCTGCATCTTTTAGGCAACGGTTAAATATATTCAAAGATTCGTTAATATCAACATCAATTTTTCTAATTGCCATTTCTATTCTCTGCTGAAATTCAGGAGAGCACACTGCATCACCGAAAGTACTGGCATAAGTCTTATTTCAACTTTAAGTATCCAACAATGTTTATTTTTGCATTATTTATGTTTTCATTAGAAAATCTGAATTTCATCATTAGAGACATATGCTCAAATTCAACTCTTTCTAACACATGCAGTTCACAATCATTAACATGTTTTGCAAACAAACACGTGACATCATGAAATAATATT
>JADBJO010010722.1:0-5000 GCA_016801955.1 Conus betulinus | reverse complement strand
CAAGGGTTTCAAACCTTTTTGCTTGTGATAGCAGTTGTTTGTATTTGATCCAATAGTGTGTGTATCGGGCTTGACAGGACAGGACATTGTTTCATATTTTCATAATGGCACAGAAGGCTAAGGAAGAAAGTCCTGTTGTGTCCTCTATGGACGAGGACAAAGTTTTCGCTAAATATTTACAACGAGGTAAGGTATGTGGTCTGGAGGGACAGGCTCTGCTGGACTATGTTGACAAATGTATTGCCCAAGACATAGAAAGAGAAGAGAAGAAAAGAATTAGGATTAAAGAATTTCAGTTGAAGGAGGTACAAAAAGAATGCAAGAGGAAACAAAAAAAGAATGCAAGAGAAACAAAAAAGAATGCAAGAGGAAGAGGAAACAAAAAGAATGCATGAGGAAAAAGAATGCATGAGAAACAAAAAAAGAATGCAAGAGATAGAGGAAAACTAAAAGAATACAGTTTCAAGTTACTTCTCAGCAGAGTGCGGTCTCAGGACAGGACAGTGAGAGTCAGGGTTCTGGTTTTCCCAGGTTTAACGCCCCTCGCCCTACGTTTCCTAAGTTGCCCCCTTTTTAAAGAAAGAACTGATGATATAGACAGTTACTTGTTTCGTTTTGAAACCCATGCTCGTTCCTTAGGTTGGTCAGAGGATTTGTGGGTCACATACCTTTCTGCTTTACTTGAGGGTTCCGCTTTAACTCTCTATCACAGTCTCGCTGAAAATAATGTTGTGTCATACGAGCTTTGAAAGAGAGCTTGCTGAAAAAATTTCAATGTACCCCAGATGGTTTTCGTAAGCGTTTTCGTGAAGCTAAACCTAGCTCAGATGAACCTTTCGAGACCTTTGCAGTTTGAACTTAGGCGTTTGTTTGATCGTTGGGTCTCTTTGTCAAAAAGTGATAAGTCTTTTGAAGGTCTGGTGGATCTTATCTTGCGTGAGCAGTTTTTGGAGTGTATCTCTAAGGACTTGGCTACTTTTCTGTGCGAAAAGGATGTGAAAACTTTTGATGAAATGATCAAGTCTGCAGAGTCATACAGACATGCTCATCCCACTAAGGTGCTTTCCAGGAAAGCCGAAGTAAACATTTTTGCTTCTGTTGGGTACAAAACTCCTGGTCAGTTTGATAGAAATCCATATCCCAGTCAGTCTGATAGAACTACATACTGTGGTCAGTCTGACAGAGGAAACAGATACTCTACTTTTCAAAACAGTGGCCACTACTCTGGTTCCTCAGCTGATCGTGGAAGTAACTTTGATGGTAGCTGTTATTATGGTCATCAGAGCTTTGGTTACTCAGCTGGTCGTGGAAATAACTTTGGCGGTAGCCGTTATCGTGGTCGTGGCGCCCGTCATACCTCTGGCAGTAGGAGTCCCTCAGGAAGTGCTTCTGATCAGTTTGCAAGTGTGTTGTGTTTTTTTTGTGTAAAATGACCGGACATGTAGCTGCTAGGTGTCCATGGAAGTCAGGTAGAAACCCTTGTAGAATTTGCACCCTTAGCCACCCAGATGAATGTCCTTTTTTGTGGTTAGTAACTCCAATGTTGTTAAAAACTCAGCTGACAGCAAACAATCCAGTGCTGTTGTTCCGTTCTGATACTCCTTTTGCTTGTCTAGCTGCTGGTGAGTTCACAGGCAAATTAAATTTGGAGTCTGGTTCTGTGAATGGCACTTTGAGTTCTGTTCTGCGTGATACTGGTGCTACTATCTGTGGCGTTCGCAAGCGGTTAGTTTCTGACAGTCAGATGTTAGGAACCACAGTGAAGTGTGTTTTTTTTTTGGTGGTCGTGTGGATGAGTTTCCACTGGCTACAGTGTCAGTCAGTTGTCCTTATTTTGTGGGTGATTTGACCTGTTGTGTCTTGGATAGCCCTGTCGCAGATCTCATTGTGGGTAATGTACCTGGAGTTTCTGTGAGTGGTGAGTTTAGTGATGTATCTGGTGAACCTTTCTCTTTAGCCCGCCGTAACCAGGGCTAGAGCTAAGCATGTTGTGGACAAAAAGCCTTTGTGTCAGATCCCTGATGATCTGAACATTTCCCGTTCTGACCTTGTTCAGAAACAGAAGGATGATGCGTCATTGAAGTCGTGCTTCCAGTCAGCATCTTCTGTGAGGTGAAGAGGTTAGGTAAAACTGTCTTTTACTACTATGTGTCTGATGAGGTTCTGTACAGGCATTTTGTCAAAAATGATATTTCTTTTGATCAGGTTGTTGTTCCTGTTGAACTTCGACCTACAGTGTTATCTGTGGCGCATGATCTGATTTTGTCAGGTCATTGTGGTTCTCGACGTACTCTGTCTAGAATCCTTAACAAGTTCTTCTGGCCTGGGGTGACTGTGGATGTAGCGAAGTATGTTGCTTCCTGTGATGTATGTCAGAAGACAGTATCAAAGGGTAGAGTTTGTCCAGTACCCCTTGCGTCTGTTCCAAACATCAGTACTCCATTTGATCGTGTGGCTGTTGATCTTGTTGGCCCACTGTCTCCTCCTTCGGAACAAGGTCATCGTTACATCTTGACCATGATTGACATTGCTACCCGTTTTCCAGAGGCCGTTCCGTTGAAGGATATCTCCTCTGTTGCTGTGGCAGAAGCTTGTTGGGAATCTTTTCTCGTTTAGGTTTCCCCAAGGAGATTCTGTCTGATCAGGGTACACAGTTCAATTCTGATCTTATGAAGCAGTTCCATGCTTTGTGTGGTGCAAAGGGCATACGTACATCGCCGTATCATCCACAGGCAAATGGGCATGTTGAGAGATTTCATGGCACTTTGAAATCGATGTTGAAAAAAGATTGTTCGCACTCACCCAAAGGCGTGGCATCGATATTTGCCTGCACTGTTGTTTTGCGTGCAGAGAGTTGCCCTCTGAAAGTACAGGTTTCTCTCCCTTTCAGTTGCTGTTTGGTCGGCAGGTTCGTGGTCCTGTTGCTTTACTACAGGAGTCGTGGACTCGGTCAGATGCTCAGGATGTTGAGGCAAAACCTCTTTATTCGTACTTGTTTGAACTCAAGAATGTCATTGCTGACTCGTGTAAGTTAGCCATGAAGAATTCTGCTGATTCTGCTTTGAAGGGTAAAAAGTACTTTGACAAGAAGGCAGGGAACGTCGTCGTTTCCAAGTTGATGATGAAGTTTTAGTTTTGTTGCCGACTGACTCTAACAAGTTGTTAGCCAGTTGGTCAGGGCCATTCCCAGTAGTCAAAGTCTTGCACCCAGATTACAAGGTTCTTGTTAAGGGCAAGGAAAAGATCTTTCATGCGAATATGCTCAAAAAGTATATTCGTCGTGCTGTTGTGTCTACTTCTGCTGTTGTTGTACCTACAGTTGTTCTTTCACAAGGTACTTCAGTGCCCTGGTCAGAGATAGCACCTTTGGCTTATGAGCAGGAACAGGTTTCTCTTGAGTGTTCTCCAGAAGTTGGTCTTTCTGTGGATCCCTCTACGGAGTCTGTTTGTACTGTTCGTGAAGTGGTTTGTACAGTTGGTGTCGTCCAGGACTGTGATGACGCTTTACCCATCCCCACTTTAGCTGTTCCGATGGCGTCTTCTATGCCAGATGAAGATGTCCGCTCAGTGCAGTTTGATTGTACTTTGTCTGACAGCGGTTTCAGGGAGTTGCGTGCAGTCTTTGATGATTTTCAGGACATTTTGACTCCTAAACCAGGTTCTTTCTCAGGTGATGTACTATTAGAGATCCCTCTTACAACAGACGTCCCTGTTAGAAAGAAGTGTTATGATATCCCCTTTTCTGCGAAAGAGGTTGTTGAGAGAGAGAGAGATTGGTATCATGTTGGATCTTGGGATCATTGAACCATCCAACAGTCCGTATGCATCTCCAGTTGTGTTGGTCAGGAAGAAAGATGGTACGTGTCGTTTTTTTTGCATTGATTTCAGATCGGTGAATAAAATTACCGTTTTTGATGCTGAACCTATTCCTGACGTTGAGAGTCTTTTTGGAAGGTTAGCTGATGCTCAGTTTTTCACAAAGATAGATCTTGCAAAAGGATATTGGCAGATCGTGGTTAAGCCTGAGGATCGTCCAAAGACGGCTTTCACAACACACATGGGTCTATTCCAGTTTGTCAGGATGCCTTTTGGACTTGTGTCGGCTCCTGCAGTGTTTGCACGTATGATGCGCATGCTGGCATTGGATCACTTTTTTGCCATCAACTTTTTTGACGATATTCTTGTGTACAGTATGTCATGGGATGCTCACCTTAAACATGTGAAGGGTGTGCTCTCTCGCCTGAGGTCTTTCAACCTCACAGCTCGTCCTTCGAAGATCGAAACAGGTTTTCGTTCACTTGAGTTCCTTGGTCATGTTGTTGGAGGCGGTACTATGCGCCCTGAAGGAAAGAAGGTTGATAAGATTTTGAATATATCCACTCCTACTACCAGGAAACAGGTCAGGTCTTTGCTGGGGTTGCTCAGTTTTTACAGGAGATATGTTCCTGGGTTTGCTACTTTGAGTGCTCCACTATCGGATTTGATCAAAGATGCTGATCGTGCTGGAAGGTCTATTTCTTGGACTCCTGAGTGTGCTGAAGCTTTGAGGAAGATTCGGGGAATCTTGTCCTCTGCACCTGTGTTGTTGTTACCTAGGTTGGGTAATCCTTTTGTTCTCAGAACTGATGCTAGTTCTGTTGGTTGGGGCTGCTGTATTGCTTCAGGAGATGATGATGTTCTTCACCCAGTCGTGTTCGCTAGTCGAAAGTTGCTGGATCGTGAGAAGGCGTACAGTACTATTGAACGGGAATGTTTAGCCATTGTCTGGGCTGTGCAAAAATTGTTAGGTTTCTATGGGGAGTCAGGTTTATCTTGCAGACGGATCATCGTCCTTGACGTACCTGAGAACGTCAAACTTCAAGAACTCAAGAATTATGAGATGGGCGTTGTCGTTGCAGGAGTTCTCGTATGAAGTCCAACCAGTTCCTGGTTCGGCGAATGTTTTCGCTGACCTTCTCTCCCGTTCATGTGAGAATCAGTTGATCCCTTAGAAAGTGAGT
>JADBJO010010721.1:46078-58578 GCA_016801955.1 Conus betulinus | reverse complement strand
CCGTGTGGAGTCAGACGTAGACCTGGACAACTCAAAGTTGAAAGCAAACACTTACTATTGTTCAACGACGTACAGAAATGTTACTAGCTTTTGACATTTTCCAAAAATGCTGTACATATCTGAATTGGATTGGAGAATTGTAACATCTCGATGCGTTGATGGAATGTGTTAGTACCCTAGTTAATGGACTGATTGTTTTGACTTTGTCGCTTGTAAATATGTACTTGTATATTATGGTGCCAATAAACAACAACAAAAATTTAATCGACGGGAAAATATTTTCCCAAAAATGTGAAAAAAAATGGCTTTCTGTCTTTCTTCGTTCTTCAGCTGGAACTTGGAGATTCGCCATTGCTGAGATTTTTCCGTTGTGACCGTTTTTAACCCCACCATGAAGGTGGCCATAATTCGTCTTCCGAGATCATATCTAGACACCACACCAGTTACCGTATGTGATAGATGTCTGTGAATATTACATATCCCGCCAATGGCATCGTCTGACATCTTTTTTGTCTTCTCATCCCCATCTTGTTTCCGAACCAGCCGTGTTAGGAAGACTCGACTGAGGGGAGCCAGAAAGAAATCTGGTCTACTCAAGTTAAATCAACATCCAGCACAAACTGGCGATAGAAATGACAGAATGTGAACTGCATGAAGCAATGCTAAATGCACTAAAGACAGTGCTGCAGGTCCAAAGGACGTGATTCAGATCTTAAACAGCTCTCGGGAGAAGACAAAGCCCCACTATGTCAGACTCCACCGGACAGTTTCGTTAAAGGCTATTACCAGAGGACTGACACAGTTATTTGAAATTTTGACCCAAACCAGGACACGATCACCATCGGTTAAATGGGTGCAACATACACACTATGCAAAATATGAAAGGAAACTTCGTGGTACGAATGGTAGCAAGAAACTCGAAAGAGACTTTGAAAACAGACAAATTCTCTTACGCCTACGCGATGGATGGCAGCAGCACTTCAGGAGCGAACCGTCATCCTACGATTTGGAAACTGGGCGTCTGAGCCTCGTACACTCTCCTTGGGATTACCATAAAGTTCTCCTCTCTCCCCCGTCTGTACAATGTTTACGCTAAAGGCCTCGCAGACTGCAACAGAAGCGGAATTGCTCGACTGCTGCCCAAGAAACTAGATCGGCCATCAGCCCTTCAAAACCCCAGACATTAGTCTGCACTCTCAGCAACAAGACCTCAGGACAAGTACCCTCACCAGTTCCCTTCGATGGAATACCAGTTGAATCAACTGACAATCTAGGCTGTTTGGGTACACGCTTCGATAGAATGCTGACCTTTAGAAAGCATGTTGATATTGTTGTACTTAAATGCAAAAAAAAGGCCTATCTGCCATGAAAGCAATGGCAGCTAAAAGCATTGAACAGCGCCACCTCTATCGACCGTCTCACGCAGTTGTACTCAGTGTGACTGATTACGGATTAGGGCATACAACACTGTCCGAGAGCAATCTTCTTTAATTGCAAGGAATTCAAAATCAAGCGATGAGGCTCATCTTGATAACTACGAAAGACTCACCGATTGAAACTATGGGTTACCTGCTTGACCTTGCTTCAGTGCAGGTCCCACATAAGCCACAATAGTTGAAGGCATACTTTAGAGCGTGTGAAAATCCCCCCCAACCCACTACATGCGGTTGTCAAGGAAACAAGCGGCGCAAACGATTGTCCTTTTTCCCTTCTGCTCTACTGTCGGTGATTCAAAGCACATTCCCTTTGAACTCTGTGCAAACCCATGCCAGGTCTATGTGTCTCTGCTTGGCCTGACAAGAACCAAAAATCGAAATGTGAGGAATTTGCACTGTGTATTTGTACAGAACTTTAAAGAGGCGAGCTATTGCGCTAAAGTATGGAAGTGCATTGGTATATCGGTTTTATGTGAGTATTAAGCTAATCAAATTTGCAGTCTGAATGAGTCAGAGGGTTGTACTTCGTGCACGTTGTTCTCTTTAAACGTCGTATTATTTAGTTGCAACATCACCAGCCCCTTCTTTTAGATATGGCTGCAGTCTATCCTGAATATAAATGTTGATTCATTTTATTTCAATTTCATTTCGGTTCGTTCGTTTTTATTTGTTTCATTTCTGTCTCGAGATCTAAGTGTTTGTGTCGGCAAAATATTTAGAGCTTGAAACAGACGGGAAAACAAAGGGGAGGGAGGGGGGGGGGGAGGCTAGGCTCTAATTTCAGACCAGGGGTGTGCGTGCGTGTATGAGCGCGTGGGTGCGTGCGTGTGTGTGTGTGTTAATTTCATTTATGATTGTTCTTTTTATAAGCATATTAGTATTGATCTTTACGTCGGTGTCGGTCGATTTTTCAATGTAAAACAGTAAATCTGAAAAAGCATGTTCAAAGTCCATGAGTGAAATGCTTTCCCTGGAGTGGGGGGGGGGGGGGGGGGGGGGGGGGACAGTATTGATGGAATCCTCCAACCTCAAATGTCATTGGATGTTCCCAGTGCCAGAAAAAAGGCACAACACGATCATTATTCTTCACTTTCCTAGTCTGGGGTTCATTTCGATTATTCGTTATCGATTTCCCTTGATTTCTTCTTTATTTATATATTTTTTCCTGAAATGCTATTTGCTTGCCAGTTGAATTTTATTCAATATTTTTTTGGTTGCGTCGTTCAAGGATGATTTTGTTACAGTTTGTTTCCATTCTCCTTCGGATTGGATTGCAAGAAACTGAGCTGATGAACTGGAATATTCTGCTCGGACTAATTTTGTCCGTCTAAAGAATCTCAAAATGAAAAAAAAAAACTATCATATCATGAGCTGCTGTGTGTGAGTCTGTGGGGTTTGTAACCCCACGACAGGGGGGGTTTCTCGCATTGTTTTGCTTTGTTTTGTTTTGAACAGGCTGACAATACTGAAAGTGGCCTTCGTGGTCGGCTGGAGTGTGTAACAAAACGGAGACTTCCTTTTCCCTTACACCCCTGACATGGCCCTTTGCGGTCGGCTGGGCTATAAGCAACATTACCCTTACCCTCCTTTTTTCCTTTAGTTTGTCTGGTCTTCCCAGAGCTGTTATTTAAATCATTTCCTCCCCTGCTGTTTGTTGATCAAACTGTCTGATTTTCCTTGTCTCTCCAGGGGCCTGTTATCTAAACTTCTTTTTTTTTTTTTTGGTTTCCCCTGCTGTTTGTTGATAAACTGTCTGATTATCGTTGTCTGTCCAGGCGCCTACTACTATTACCACACAGAAAAGGAGAGAACTATGAGCAGACCTTACCAGACGTCATGAGTTATGCTTCTCGACAGCAAATTCCCTACAGGTAGGTGGCGAGTGGTGGCAAAAGGCGGACAAAAGGTATGGTAATTCGTTCGCTGCAAAATGTCGATTTCTGAGTTTGTTTGGTATGGACGTAAAGTTGTGTTTTAAGAAAAACTGTGCACGAAGAGAGACGTATGTGAATGTGTGCGTGTGTGTGTGTGCGCGCGCGCGCGCGCGCGCGCGCGTGCGCGCGTGTGTGTGTGTGTGTGTGTGTGTGTGTGTGTGTGTGTGTGTGTGTGAGAGAGAGAGAGAGAGAGAGAGTTATCGCCGCGAGTGAGTCATTTGAGTAAAATCTTTTCATTTGACACGCACGCACGCAAGCACGCACACACACACAAACACGCATACGCACACACACACACACACACACACACACACACACACACACACACACACACACACACACACACTCACACAGGTAAAGCCATCGGAGAGAGAGAGGGATGGGCTACGCCTTCCATATGCCATGCCTCAGAGAAGTGAACCTCTGCTAGCTCACCGCCCTAACGGCGGCCATTAGCCTTTCCCCATTTCAGCGATACCGCTGTAGCTGTGACTTCTTCACGGACTAATGATTCCTCATGTGATAAACCCTGTGCTGGTAATGTCCGTGAATCTCCTCCGCTCTGTTTGTCGTAGAGGTCAGAGCACCATTCAGTTTCATGATGTTTTCTTCCTGTGTTGCACAGTTGCTGTTTCTCTCCTGAATAATGTTGCTGTTGGCTCAAAGCTGTTACTGTCTTCAGATTTTCTTTCCGTCTTTGTTGTGTAAAACTGTTGTTGTTGCTGGTGTTGTGTTGTTGTTGTTGTGTGTGTGTGTGTGTGTGTGTGTGTGTGTGTGTGTGTGTGTGTGTGTGTGTGTGTGTTTGTTTCTTTCTTTCGTTGCTCGCTTGTTTGTTTTTGGTTGGTTGTTTTTTTTTGCTTTCAGTATCCTCATACTGTTGTTGGGTCCAACTTTCATTCACAATTTTCGTTTCCGTACTGATCCCTCCCCCCCACCCCCCCACCACCACCCCCACCGCCTTTAGCATCCTTGAGCGGTTTCAAGGTCCTTGGAATGTTGAGCATCTCCAAGACATCACCGGTGATCCATGACTGCCGTTCCCCTCAGCGTATTCCTGGGCCCATTCCTGTGGCTGTTGCAGTCAGCGTATTCCTGAGCCCATTCCTGTGGCTGTTGCAGTCAGCATATTCCTGGGCCCATTCATGTGGCTGCTGCAGTCAGCGTATTCCTGGGCCCATTCCTGTGGCTGTTGCAGTCAGCGTATTCCTGGGCCCATTCCTGTGGCTGTTGCAGTCAGTGTATTCCTGGGCCCATTCCTGTGGCTGTTGCAGTCAGCGTATTCCTGGGCCTATTCCTGTGGCTGTTGCAGTCAGCGTATTCATGGGCCTATTCCTGTGGTTGTTGCAGTCAGCGTATTCCTGTGGCTGTTGCAGTCAGCGTATTCCTGGGCCCATTCCTGTGGCTGTTGCAGTCAGCGTATTCCTTTGCTGTTGCAGTCAGCGTATTCCTAGGCCCATTCCTGTGGCTGTTGCAGTCAGCGTATTCCTGTGGCTGTTGCAGTCAGCGTATTCCTGTGGCTGCTGCAGTCAGCGTATTCCTGGGCCCATTCCTGTGGCTGTTGCAGTCAGCGTATTCCTAGGCCATTCCTGTGGCTGTTGCAGTCAGCGTATTCCTGTGGCTGTTGCCGTCAGCGTATTCCTGTGGCTGTTGCAGTCAGCGTATTCCTGTGGCTGTTGCAGTCAGCGTATTCCTAGGCCCATTCCTGTGGCTGTTGCAGTCAGCGTATTCCTATCCTCTGTGTGTGTGTGTGTGTGTGTGTGTGTGTGTGTGTGTGTGTGTGTGTGTGTGTATGTGGGTGCGTGCTTATGTGTGTGTGTGTGTGTGTGTGTGTGTGTGTGTGTGTGTGTGTCCGTCCGTGTGTGTGTATGTGTGTGTGTGTGTGTGTGTGTGTGTGTGTGTGTGTGTGTGTGTGTGTGTAATCGTACTGGGCGAAGATCCTGAAATGGTAATCCAAATTCTGTTCATTTCTGGGGATGTAGGATGGACAGACAGACAGGGAGAAAGAGAGATACAGAGAGACAGAGACCGAGACAGAGAGAGAGAAAGAGAGAGAGAACACTGAAAACAGCAAAAGACACCACCACAGTCTGACAAAGTCTGCTTGTCTGTCTGTCTGTCTGTCTGTCTGTCCGTCTGTTTGTCTGTCTTCTGTATGCATTTCTGTGTCCAGTTGTATTTGCGTGTTTGAATAACAAGTGCCTACTTGTCGACGTTTGCGTGCGTCTGTGAACGTACTCGCGTGCACGGGTGTCACGTGCTTCTGTCACTGCCCTGTCTCCCCCCATCGGCAGCCCACCAGTGGCCGCTTCACGTCCTTCTCTGTCAGACACGGAATGCCACGTCTGCAAAGTGGTCTGGCACCACCTGAAAAGGCAGCTGTCATTCTGACTTACGGTTGCTTTTGGCGCGAGCAGTTTTCCGTACTGTCCTATATTAAAAGTTAAATTGATTTTTTTTTTTTTTTGGCTGACTTATTTCCATAGAGCTCTGACTTCTTATTTTCTTGTACTGCCCTTTGTCGGTCGTGATGGGAGGTCGGGTGTACTTGTTCCTGTGCTGGTGAGAATACTTCAGAGTTATAGATGATATATCTCCATTATATATCAAAGGAGTACCAACACAATCAGCTAAGTTCCAGCATGTGAATAAGGGAGCTGTCATTCTTACTTTGTGTTACTTTTGGCACCGACAGTGCTCTATACTTCCCTGTATTAAAAGTAAAATTGATTTTTTTTTTCTGCCTTATTCCCAGAGAGCACTTTCTTCTTAGTTTCATTTGCTGCCTTTGGTGGTTGGAGGTTGTTGGGTGCAGCTTTTGTCCCCTTGCTGGTGAGAATACCTCAGAGTTAGAAATGGTGTATGACCATTTGATAGGAAAGCAGTACCAACACAGTCAGCCAAGTTCAACGGGCAGGGGGCAAAGGTCAACACTCAGACAGACGAACACAGGGGTCTGTTTTCAACACAGACTGAGGCTGCCTCAGTGCGGCTGGATTAGACTGTGTGGGCATCTTACGCTAACAGCTGAACGTAAGCTAACAGCACCGCACACTCCCTCGCGGATGTGACCCACTCCTTCTTTCCCACAGCTGTCTGCGTAGTATGTGTTGTCCGTCACACCAGGTCCAACTAGTGAGCGCCGTGACCAAGTCCTTCGCACTGGAAGATTTTGATTATAGCCAAAATGCTCTCTCTCTCTCTCTCTCTCTCTCTCTCTCTCTCTCTCTCTCTCTCTCTCTCTCTCTCTCTCTCTCTCTCTCAGTGACTAAGAGCAGTGCGAATAGAGGTACTGACTGGGTTCTCAGTGAACGCGCGGAAAACAGACGTTGCTCTGATATACCTTCATTCATCAGGGGGCAGGGTGCGTTTTACCTTCATTCATCAGGTGGGGCAGGGTGCGTTACCTTCATTCATTAGGTGGGGCAGGGTGCGTTATCTTCATTCATCAGGTAGGGCAGGGGGGCGTTACCTTCATTCATCAGGTGGGGCAGGGTGCGTTACCTTCATTCATGAGGTGGGACAGGGGGCGTTATCTCCATTCATCAGGTAGGGCAGGGGGGCGTTACCTTCATTCATCAGGGGGGCAGGGTGCGTTACCTTCATTCATCAGGTGGGACAGGGGGCGTTACCTTACATTTCATTCATCAGGTGGGACAGGGGGCGTTACCTTCATTCATCAGGTGGGGCAGGGGGCGTTACCTTCATTCATCAGGTGGGACAGGGGGCGTTACCTTCATTCATCGGGTGGGGCAGGGGGCGTTACTCTGCTTCTTGACAGAAACCACATTTCTTTTGGAATATCCTGTCTTTGCGGTGGACTCAGCCTAACCCTAACCGACAAGAGTGCCGAACATGACCGCAAAATGCTCCGTTTGGGACTGCTGTGAGGGTGCATTGACGCTGTTAACGTTAGGGGACTGCTGTGAGGGTGCATTGACGCTGGTAACGTTAGGGGACTGCTGTGAGGGTGCATTGATGCTGGTAACGTTAGGGGACTGCTGTGAGGGTGCATTGACGCTGTTAACGTTAGGGGACTGCTGTGAGGGTGCGTTGACGCTGGTAACGTTAGGGGACTGCTGTGAGGGTGCATTCACGCTGGTAACGTTAGGGGACTGCTGTGAGGGTACATTGACGCTGTTAACGTTAGGGGACTGCTGTGCGGGTACATTGACGCTGTTAACGTTAGGGGGACTGCTGTGAGGGTATATTGATGCTGGTAACGTTAGGGGACTGCTGTGAGGGTGCATTGACAGTGGTAACGTTAGGGGAATGCTGTGAGGGTGCATTGACGCTGGTAACGTTAGGGGACTGCTGTGAGGGTATATTGACGCTGTTAACGTTAGGGGACTGCTGTGAGGGTACATTGACGCTGCTAACGTTAGGGGACTGCTGTGAGAGTACATTGACGCTGTTAACGTTAGGGGACTGCTGTGAGGGTGCATTGACGCTGGTAACGTTAGGGGACTGCTGTGAGGGTACATTGACGCTGCTAACGTTAGGGGACTGCTGTGAGGGTACATTGACGCTGTTAACGTTAGGGGACTGCTGTGAGGGTACATTGACGCTGTTAACGTTAGGGGACTGCTGTGAGGGAACAATGACGCTGGTAACGTTAGGGGACTGCTGTGAGGGTACATTGACGCTGGTAACGTTAGGGGACTGCTGTGAAGTACATTGACGCTGTTAACGTTAGGGGACTGCTGTGAGGGTGCATTCACGCTGTTAACGTTAGGGGACTGCTGTGAGGGTACATTGACGCTGGTAACGTTAGGGGACTACTGTGAGGGTACATTGACGCTGTTAACGTTAGGGGACTGCTGTGAGGGTACATTGACGCTGTTAACGTTAGGGGACTGCTGTGAGGGTACATTGACGCTGTTAAAGTTAGGGGACTGCTGTGAGGGTACATTGACGCTGGTAACGTTAGGGGACTGCTGTGAGGGTGCATTGACGCTGGTAACGTTAGGGGACTGCTGTGAGGGTACATTGACGCTGGTAACGTTAGGGGACTGCTGTGAGGGTACATTGACGCTGTTAACGTTAGGGGACTGCTGTGAGGGTACATTGACGCTGTTAACGTTAGGAGACTGCTGTGAGGGTACATTGACGTTGTTAACGTTAGGGGGGACTGCTGTGAGGGTACATTGACGCTGTTAACGTTAGGGGACTGCTGTGAGGGTACATTGACGCTGTTAACGTTAGGGGACTGCTGTGAGGGTGCATTGACGCTGGTAACGTTAGGGGACTGCTATGAGGCTACATTGACGCTGTTAACGTTAGGGGACTGCTGTGAGGGTGCGTTGACGCTGTTAACGTTAGGGGACTGCTGTGAGGGTACATTGACGCTGTTAACGTTAGGGGACTGCTGTGAGGGTACATTGACGCTGTTAACGTTAGGGGACTGCTGTGAGGGTACATTGACGCTGGTAACGTTAGGGGACTGCTGTGAGGGTGCATTGACGCTGTTAACGTTAGGGGACTGCTGTGCGGGTACATTGACGCTGTTAACGTTAGGGGACTGCTGTGAGGGTATATTGATGCTGGTAACGTTAGGGGACTGCTGTGAGGGTGCATTGACGCTGGTAACGTTAGGGGATGCTGTGAGGGTGCATTGACGCTGGTAACGTTAGGGGACTGCTGTGAGGGTATATTGACGCTGTTAACGTTAGGGGACTGCTGTGAGGGTACATTGACGCTGCTAACGTTAGGGGACTGCTGTGAGAGTACATTGACGCTGTTAACGTTAGGGGACTGCTGTGAGGGTGCATTGACGCTGGTAACGTTAGGGGACTGCTGCTGTGAGGGTACATTGACGCTGTTAACGTTAGGGGACTGCTGTGAGGGTACATTGACGCTGTTAACGTTAGGGGACTGCTGTGAGGGTACATTGACGCTGTTAACGTTAGGGGACTGCTGTGAGGGAACAATGACGCTGGTAACGTTAGGGGACTGCTGTGAGGGTACATTGACGCTGGTAACGTTAGGGACTGCTGTGAAGCTACATTGACGCTGTTAACGTTAGGGGACTGCTGTGAGGGTGCATTCACGCTGTTAACGTTAGGGGACTGCTGTGAGGGTACATTGACGCTGGTAACGTTAGGGGACTGCTGTGAGGGTACATTGACGCTGTTAACGTTAGGGGACTGCTGTGAGGGTACATTGACGCTGTTAACGTTAGGGGACTGCTGTGAGGGTACATTGACGCTGTTAAAGTTAGGGGACTGCTGTGAGGGTACATTGACGCTGGTAACGTTAGGGGACTGCTGTGAGGGTGCATTGACGCTGGTAACGTTAGGGGACTGCTGTGAGGGTACATTGACGCTGGTAACGTTAGGGGACTGCTGTGAGGGTGCATTGACGCTGGTAACGTTAGGGGACTGCTGTGAGGGTACATTGACGCTGTTAACGTTAGGGGACTGCTGCTGTGAGGGTGCATTGACGCTGTTAACGTTAGGGGACTGCTGTGAGGGTACATTGACGCTGTTAACGTTAGGGGACTGCTGTGAGGGTACATTGACGCTGTTAACGTTAGGGGACTGCTGTGAGGGTGCATTGACGCTGGTAACGTTAGGGGACTGCTATGAGGCTACATTGACGCTGTTAACGTTAGGGGACTGCTGTGAGGGTGCGTTGACGCTGTTAACGTTAGGGGACTGCTGTGAGGGTGCGTTGACGCTGTTAACGTTAGGGGACTGCTGTGAGGGTACATTGACGCTGTTAACGTTAGGGGACTGCTGTGAGGGTACATTGACGCTGTTAACGTTAGGGGACTGCTGTGAGGGTGCATTGACGCTGGTAACGTTAGGGGACTGCTGTGAGGGTGCATTGACGCTGGTAACGTTAGGGGACTGTTGTGAGGGTACACTGACGCTGTTAACGTTAGGGGACTGCTGTGAGGGTACACTGACGCTGGTAACGTTAGGGGACTGCTGTGAGGGTACATTGACGCTGGGTAAACGTTAGAGGACTGCTGTGAGTGTGCATTGACGCTGGTAACGTTAGGGGACTGCTGTGAGGGTACATTGACGCTGGTAACGTTAGGGGACTGCTGTGAGGGTGCATTGACGCTGTTAACGTTAGGGGACTGCTGTGAGGGTACATTGACGCTGGTAACGTTAGGGGACTGCTGTGAGGGTACATTGACGCTGGTAACGTTAGGGGACTGCTGTGAGGGTGCATTGACGCTGGTAACGCTAGGGGACTGCTGTGAGGGTACATTGACGCTGGTAACGTTAGGGGACTGCTGTGAGGGTGCGTTGACGCTGTTAACGTTTTGGGACTGCTGTGAGGGTACATTGACGCTGGTAACGTTAGGGGACTGCTGTGAGGTTACATTGACGCTGTTAACGTTAGGGGACTGCTGTGAGGGTACATTGACGCTGTTAACGTTAGGGGACTGCTGTGAGGGTACATTGACGCTGTTAACGTTAGGGGACTGCTGTGAGGGTGCATTGACGCTGTTAACGTTAGGGGACTGCTGGTGAGGGTACATTGACGCTGTTAACGTTAGGGGACTGCTGTGAGGGTACATTGACGCTGTTAACGTTAGGGGACTGCTGTGAGGGTACATTGACGCTGTTAACGTTAAGGGACTGCTGTGAGGGTGCATTGACGCTGGTAACGTTAGGGGACTGCTGTGAGGCTACATTGACGCTGTTAACGTTAGGGGACTGCTGTGAGGGTGCGTTTGACGCTGTTAACGTTAGGGACTGCTGTGAGGGTACATTGACGCTGGTAACGTTAGGGGACTGCTGTGAGGGTGCATTGACGCTGTTAAACGTTAGGGGACTGCTGTGAGGCTACATTGACGCTGTTAACGTTAGGGGACTGCTGTGAGGGTGCGTTGACGCTGTTAACGTTAGGGGACTGCTGTGAGGGTACATTGACGCTGTTAACGTTAGGGGACTGCTGTGAGGGTGCGTTGACGCTGTTAACGTTAGGGGACTGCTGTGAGGGTACATTGACGCTGGTAACGTTAGGGGACTGCTGTGAGGGTGCGTTGACGCTGTTAACGTTAGGGGACTCCTGTGAGGGTACATTGACGCTGGTAACGTTAGGGGACTGCTGTGAGGGTGCATTGACGCTGTTAACGTTAGGGGACTCCTGTGAGGGTACATTGACGCTGGTAACGTTAGAGGACTGCTGTGAGGGTGCATTGACGCTGTTAGTGTTAGGGGACTGCTGTGAGGGTGCGCGTTGACGCTGTTAACGTTAGGGGACTGCTGTGAGGGTACATTGACGCTGGTAACGTTAGGGGACTGCTGTGAGGGTGCATTGACGCTGGTAACGTTATGGGACTGCTGTGAGGCTACATTGACGCTGTTAACGTTAGGGGACTGCTGTGAGGGTGCGTGACTCTGTTAACGTTATGGGACTGCTGTGAGGGTACATTGACGCTGTTAACGTTAGGGGACTGCTGTGAGGGTGTGTTGACGCTGTTAACGTTAGGGGACTGCTGTGAGGGTACATTGACGCTGGTAACGTTAGGGGACTGCTGTGAGGGTGCATTGACGCTGTTAACGTTAGGGGACTGCTGTCAGGTACATTGACGCTGGTAACGTTAGAGGACTGCTGTGAGGGTGCATTGACTCTGTTAATGTTAGGGGACTGCTGTGAAGGTGCATTGACGCTGGTAACGTTAGGGGACTGCTGTGAGGGTACATTGACGACGCTGTTAATATTAGGGGACTGCTGTGAGTGCGCATTGACGCTGTTAACGTTAGGGGACTGCTGTGAGGGTGCATTGACGCTGGTAACGTTAGGGGACTGCTGTGAGGGTATATTGACGCTGGTAACGTTAGGGGACTGCTGTGAGGGTACATTGACGCTGGTAACGTTAGGGGACTGCTGTGAGGGTACATTGACGCTGTTACCGTTAGGGACTGCTGTGAGGGTACATTGACGCTGTTAACGTTAGGGGACTGCTGTGAGGGTGCATTGACGCTGGTAACGTTAGGGGACTGCTGTGAGGGTGCATTGACGCTGGTAACGTTAGGGGAATGCTGTGAGGGTGCATTGACGCTGGTAACGTTAGGGGACTGCTGTGAGGGTACATTGACGCTGTTAACGTTAGGGGACTGCTGTGAGGGTACATTGACGCTGTTAACGTTAGGGGACTGCTGTGAGGGTG
>JADBJO010010721.1:31078-38578 GCA_016801955.1 Conus betulinus | reverse complement strand
AATTTTCAGTGTCCGTATGACTTTGGTCAATATCGATGTGACTTGGGTGACTTTTCAGTGTCCGTATGACTTTGGTCAAGATCGATGTGACTGAGTGACTTTTCAGTGAATTTTCGGTGTCAGTATGACTTTGGTCGATATCGATGTGACTTGGGTGACTTTGGGAAGAGTTCTCCATCACGGTGCGTGCTGACTGTTTTGTAGGCTGTCTGAATGTGGGTGTGGTCACTTTGCCTGTGACTTTTCAATCCAAGCCTTAATTTGAATGTGGCTTTCAATGACTCAGGGTGACTTGAACACCTTTTGGGAATGGCTGTTCAACTTCGATGTGATTCTTGTTTCACTTTGAGTGACTTTCTAATCTAAATGGGATTGGAATAGCGTCGATGACTTTCGATCTGTGTGTGACTGAACAACCGTGACAAAGTGACCTGTCCAGTGATGTGTGTGTGGACAGGTCAGTGAACACGACATACGCCAAGCAGCACGGCGGCGACTTTGACTTCTTCATCGGTCGCCGGCTGTCCCTTCCCCTCGGCCAGGTCAGTGAAGCAACGTGACGTCATTCAGGTGTGACATCATGTAGTTATGCACACCCCACGGCGATGCCTGCAGAGTGATCCAAACTGTGACGGCTGTTATGAGCATCCGGTATTGTTTTGTTTTGTTTTTTTTTTTATTTTTTAGAGCATGGTTAGAGAGATGTGACTGCTTCCCCTCCCTCCCCCCTCTGACCCTTAACCCCCTCATCCTCCAACACCCCCACCCCCTCCACCTTTTACCCCCCCCCCCCCCCATACCTCCCGGGACATCCCTTATACTCTGAAGGTGGTGGTGGTGGTGATGGTGGTGGTGGTGTTATATAGTGTGGTGGTGGTGGTGGTGGTATATAGTGTGTGGGTGGTGGTGGTGTGATGGTTATATGGTGTGGTGGTGGTGATGGTGTTATATGGTGTGGAGGTGGTGGTGGTGGTGGTGGTTGTGATGGTGGTGTCGAGTCACTCCAGCGGGGGTTGGGTGTGAAGAAGAGAGGAGACGTGGCTGCACAATGTGAAGGGAGATGGTGTGTTGGTCAGACCAAGAAATCGCCGCGGACAATGATGATCATCGTCACCATTCTAGTATCAATGTTGTCTCATTCTTTTTGTTGTCTATTGTAGTTCCTAAACCTCTGTAATGGTCGTTGTCGCACTCATCGTCATCAGCGTCAGCATCTTCATCATCATGGTCGTTGTCGTCGTTTTCGTCGTCATGGTTGACGTGCTGGTCATCGTCTCACTGGGTTCTATGATTGGTGGTCGAGCGGGCTGAAGAGGGGAAACCATTGTCTGCTCTCAGGTCCTTTGCCGGTCAGAAAGGTTTTCGAGGTCTAAAGGGGGACCCGACGTCCACGAAAAGACTACTTTAATGGCCCCTCCTCACTGAATGCAGACCAAAGCGCCGAGCAGAACAGGTTCATCAGGCGACAGTGTTTGGTGACTGAAGAATCAAAGTGTCTGTACACATTAGCAGCTTCACTCATGCAAAGAAAGGATATCATGTCCGCAAGACTATACAGACAGACTGCAGGACAAAAACACGATGCATTTGGAACTGTTGGGTCTTCTTGAAGATGCATCGTGTTTTGTCCTGTGATCAGTTCGTCTGTATTGTCTTGCGGAAACACACTAACCTTTCGTTGTAACATTTTCTTCAATCTCCGCCTTCAGTCATCTCGCTTTGAAACTAACTCATGCAAAACGTTGTCAGATTCCCGGATCTGACAGGTGATTAAGGGTCAGAAATGAAAGGTAAGCTAGGTCCACAGGGAGATGTAGATGTTCACCATTCGCAGAGGGTCAAACAGAGTCCCTACCCACACGCAGTTTCAGACGCTCTGCACACACCTCCATTGCCAGAGAGCTCTCAGATTTGCCAAAAGTCTGGATTTATCTCCATCCCCAGGGAGGTATCTCCAATGTCCAGTGTTGGCCGTGCTGGAGACATGCTCAGGAGAGGAGTTCTGTGCTACAGAGCAGTCCATGAGGAGTCTGTCCATGGAGCAGCTGCAGTGACCGCCCCCTCTTCCTCCACTGGCCCACTGTCGTCAATCGACTTGTCGGTTTGTAACCGCTCGCTGGTCCTGAACTGGAAATGATCTACTCACCACGATCTGCCCCCTGGAAGAGACCATTTTTCCGATTTTTTATTTAAATTCAAAAAGACGGAAAATTGATCTTTCTTTAACATCTCAATTTAAGAAAAGGCAACTGGGTCCTCTAGATCCTCTAGAAAAAGAGGAACTTCTGCAAAGTTAGGATCCTACACAAACCTTGATAGATGTTCTTCAAAAAGAAGTACCAGAGCTACCTTGACCAAACTCAAATGCCTAAAACATCATCATGGTCGTCGCTGTCGTCGTTACCGTTGTCATAGTTATGATTGTCATTAACTCTGATTGCCAACATAAAAAATCAGCGAAAACGTGTCCAAAGTTGTACACCTCAGCGCCATCGGCGCCCAGTATTCGAGCCAATCAAAACCGGCGAGCTAAATCAGCGTTCTCAAAACGAGCGAACGTCAGTCTTTCAGACATTTCTGCTTCAAGCTGACAGCACAAACAGCTGATGAAGAAAATCTGTGAAATAGTGAAGAAAATGCAAAAAACAAAACACAAACAATTCTCTATCCATCACCTCGAATCAGCAGACAAGTCTGATTAGCTGATGAAGAAAATCTGTGAAATAGTGAAGAAAATGCCAAAAGAAAACACAAACAATTCTCTCTCCATCACCTCAAATCAGCAGACAAGTCTGATTAGCTGATGAAGAAAATCTGTGAAATAGTGAAGAAAATGCCCAAAGAAAACACAAACAATTCTCTCTCCATCACCTCAAATCAGCAGACAAGTCTGATTAGCTGATGAAGAAAATCTGTGAAATAGTGAAGAAAATGCCAAAAGAAAACACAAACAATTCTCTCTCCATCATCTCAAATCAGCAGACAAGTCTGATTAGCTGATGAAGAAAATCTGTGAAATAGTGAAGAAAATGCAAAAAGAAAACACAAACAATCTCTCTCCATCACCTCAAATCAGCAGACAAGTCTGATTAGCTGATGAAGAAAATCTGTGAAATGGTGAAGAAAATGCCAAAAGAAAACACAAACAATTCTCTATCCATCACCTCAAATCAGCAGACAAGTCTGATTAGCTGATGAAGAAAATCTGTGAAATAGTGAAGAAAATGCCCAAAGAAAACACAAACAATTCTCTCTCCATCACCTCAAATCAGCAGACAAGTCTAATTACAGACACAAAAAGCTGTTGCCGATTTGTTAGCCTGCACTGTTGAAGAAAAGACCTCATCCCTCACTAATAAATCGGGTGCTTTTTCTTTATAAAAAAAAAAAACAAACAAACAAACAAACAAAGAAGTGGAAGAAAAATCTCTCTGCAACGTTTTCTCTGACAGCATTGAAGACTACATGTAGACAATCTGCCTTTTCCCTCGATGAATTGAAGTCAGCTCTGCAAACCTGAAGTGATTCTGCTCTTGACTTGATGGCATCCATCACCAACTACTAGAACATTTCACGGAAAGCGGTCACCACATTCGTTTGAAAAGTGGACGATCTTAACTAGACTACAGGGCGCTTTTTTCTCTCCTTCACCATTCCAGTTCCAAAACCCGGAAGACTTGACCAACCCTACTGATGATTGCCCGACATTTCCAACCATTAGCCTTTGTATATTAACGGAAAAGACGGTCAACTGATGTCGAAACTGGAAACCGATGGCCTCTTTGCCAAAGAACAGTACTGCTTCCTCGAAACTCAAATTACAATTGCCCATTAGTCCTTCTTGAAATCACCATCCGCAAAGCCTTCATTGACAAAAAAGACGTGGAAGCTATCTTTTCCGACTTGACGAAAGTTCACACCACCACGTGGAAATCTGGTATTCTCGTGGATTTTCGTGATCTAGTTTTTTCCCGAGGCTATTTCCCTCTTTTTTTTTTTTACTTTCCAGCAGAACAACAATTTCAAGGCCGTGCTGGCACCGCACTGTCTGATATCAGAAATTCTTAAACACATTCCCCCAGGCTGCATCTGCAGTGCTTGGTTCACATCGTTGGTCTTGGCACTCTGATGGTCTCCACATCAACACGTAAAGAATTTCTAGTTTTTCGCTAGTTCCCTTTCTGTTTCGGACATAATCTCCAGCACCCTCAACTCCAGAGTTTTTTGGGGGGGTTTAACTGTACACCTGTCTCAAATGTGATGGATACAACATAGTTTTTGCTTGGGTTCTTGGTCATGCTGGCATTGGAGGCAATGTTTTGAGTGACCAACTTGCCAACAGTGCCACAAATGCGCAGATTTCCATCCCTCACACCGATCCAAAAGTCAAAGCTCACACTTACATCAAAGACCTCTGGCAATCAGACTGGAACACGCAGACAGATAAAGAACTTTTTTTTCGGATCTGTCGAAACCTTAAATAGGTGTCACCATCTGGTGCTGGTGGCCATAAAGAAGAAACACAGTTTGTGCAGATTACAAACGGGCCACTGTTCATGTGACAACTTGTATTTTTTTTTAAAGATGAAGAAGCTTTGTGGTCTATTTCAAGTGATGCATCATTCTGTCTGAAACATGTTCCTACAGACAGCTGGAACTTGCATGATGTCAGACATAAACGCAGCAGACTCCATGGAAATCTGGTTCACAGAGTTACCATCGGACGTGCCCTCTGAGTCCTAAACCGGGAGAATATGTTTCATCTGATCGAAGATTTAGTGGGGGAAAAAAAGATTTTAAAGCAATGTTTCTGTCTTTTAGAAAAATATCTTTCGATGTGTTTAACATCTACGTCGGGCATGACTAATATGGCTCATCGTGGTCGGTAGGGCAATACACCTACATGACTGTGAACTGTTGATATTGTTATCAACATCATCATGACTAACATCCGTTATTATCATCGACTTTTTCTTGAAGTAGAGCCTGCGCTAATGATGTGGCTGTTTTTTGGGGGACAGGATTTCTGGGATTGGCTGTTGAAGACGTCCGCAGAGTGGGGGCTACGGTTGTATGAACAGGTGAGCACCTCTCCCCGACCACCTGTAACTCCACACACGCACACACACGCACACACACACACACACACACACACACACACACACACACACACACACACACACACACACACACACACACACACACACACACACACACACACACACACACACACACACACACACATACCACAGGTACTCATAAAGTTTTCTGTTTTTATTATTCCATTTAGACATGCTCTCTCTCTCTCTCTCTCTCTCTCTCTCTCTCTCTCTCTCTCTCTCTCTCTCTCTCTCTCTCTGCTTAGTTTATTCCCTCTTTAGTTTTGTTCCTATTTGGTCTGTCTGTTTAATTTTTTTACGTCCTTTTTTCACGTGTCATGTCTTTGTCTTTCTTTCTTTCTTTCTCATACTGCCTGACTCCTCTCTCCCTCCTTCCCTCCCTCCCTCCCTTTTCCATTCTTCATTCTTTCATTGTCTTTTGATCTTTTATTTGCTTCCTGTCATCTCTCCTCTTTCTTTTGTCTCTTCTTTTTCTTTTCTTTTTTTCTCCCTCTCTTTCGTTTCCACCCTGTCTTCGTTTCCTTTATTAGTTTGCTGTCTCTGTTTTCCCCCCCTTTTTGCCAATCTGTTTTATTTTCTTTGGTTTTCTCGTGTCATTCCTTTGTTTTTTCCTTTTGTTTCAGTATTTCTTCCCAACCCCCCCCCCTTCTTCCCCCCCCCCCCCCCCCCTGCCCACGCCCCCGCCCCCTCCCTATTTCGATTCCTTCTTATTTCATTCTTTTTATTTTTTTTTTCCCTTTGTTTTGTTTTTTTCTTCTTTCTTTCACCTCTTCAGGTTCTTGTATTCCTCTCTCTCTCTCTCTCTCTCTCTCTCTCTCTCTCTCTCTCTCTCTCTCTCTCTCTCTCTCTCTCTCTCTCTCTCTCTCTCTTTCTTTTCCACTCTGTCTTCCTTTATTCCCTCTCTTTCGTTCCATCCTTCTTTTTCTCTCCTTCCTTGGTTTCTAATCTCGGAGGTTGCTGGGAAAGAGGAGAAGCATCCGGTGTGGAATGATGGATGATGTCCCGTGCAGGATGTCCGTCCATGAAGAAGGGAGAGCTAGGTGGCGCTGTGGAGGCATCAGTTTCCCTTTTCGTCTCTTATTTCCACGGCGTGTTTTGCTGCCATGTCTTCTTCTGTGTCCGCCGGCGGTAGAGCAGTCTCCTTCGGTGCAGTTTGAAGGAGCAGTCTCCTTCGGTGCAGTTTGAAGGAGCAGTCTCCTTCGGTGCAGTTTGAAGGAGCAGTCTCCTTCGGTGCAGTTGGAAGGAGCGGTCTCCTTCGGTGCAGTTTGAAGGAGCTGTCTCCTTCGGTGCAGTTAAAAGGCGGATGTCTGTGTCGTCTTAGGAAAGGAGACATTTTGGCCGAAAATTCTTTTTTGCCTCTTATGTAATTTTTATTTAAAGAGGCGTTACTTCATGACTCTGTTTTTGTGTGATGATTTGTATTTTTGTTACTGTTTAGTTATTCGCTTCCTTCCTTCCTTCCTTCCTTTCTTCTGTTTTTTGTTTCTTCCTTCTTTCCTTTCTTCCTCACTTTATTCCTCCTTCCATTCCATTACTTTCTCCTGTGGTGGTGTTTGTGGTGCCTTCTGTCTTTCCCTCTTCCACTCTTCTACATCCATTCTTATCTTTTAATTAAATGGTGAAGAAGCTCCGTGGTGCATTCCATGTCATGCACCACTCACAGTGAAACATGTTCTTTTAGACTGTTGGGACTTGCATGATGTGAGATATAAACACTTCACAGCAGACTCCATGAAAAGCCGTGTTCAGAAATGTTCCACCCGATGTGATCTTGGAATTTCTGAAATTCAGTTTCATTTTCGTTGTCCTGAGTGTTGTGTATATTGCCAGAATAAGACCTAAGAAGTCGAAACGCGTCGTGTTTTTTACTCTTCCGGTTCGTTTGTCCAAGTTTTTCGGCGGAGCCTTAAAGATACTTTTTACAAATTATTCTCAAAGAGATTAACATTTTTCATATGATCTTAGATTTATTTTTTACAGAGGTAAGATTTTAAACAAAATTTCCGATGGTTTTTTTTTTTTTTTTTTTTTTTTTGGTTTTGTTTTGTTTTGAAGATGTGTTTTTTAAGGGTTGTGTGAATGAGGTTTTTTCTTTCAATGACTTGTAGGTTGACTTCAGCTCACTGATATGTCCCTTTGCGGTCGGCTGGGTTATAAGCACCCTTACCTTACCTTACCTTACCTTACCTTACCTTACCTTACCTTACCTTACCTTACCTTACCTTACCTTGTCTTACCTCATCTTACCTAACCTTATCTTACCTTACCTTACCTTACCTTACCTTGCCATACCTTACCTTGCCTTACCTTACCTTACCTTGCCTTACCTTGTCATACCTTACCTTACCTTACCTCATCTTACTTTATCTTACTCACCTTA
>JADBJO010010721.1:5000-19448 GCA_016801955.1 Conus betulinus | reverse complement strand
TGGTCAGTGAGAGTGCCGTGCTTTATTTGACTGTTGTATTCCTGCTGCCCTGTCCTCTTCAGCACCCTGAAGAAGCCTCAGTCCAGTCAGGCCACAGTGTGGTCAGTGAGAGTGCCGTGCTTTTATTTGACTGTTGTATTCCTGCTGCCCTGTCCTCTTCAGCACCCTGAAGAAGCCTCAGTCCAGTCAGGCCACAGTGTGGTCAGTGAGAGTGCCGTGCTTTATTTGACTGTTGTATTCCTGCTGCCCTGTCCTCTTCAGCACCCTGAAGAAGCCTCAGTCCAGTCAGGCCACAGTGTGGTCAGTGAGAGTGCCGTGCTTTATTTGACTGTTGTATTCCTGCTGCCCTGTCCTCTTCAGCACCCTGAAGAAGCCTCAGTCCAGTCAGGCCACAGTGTGGTCAGTGAGAGTGCCGTGCTTTATTTGACTGTTGTATTCCTGCTGCCCTGTCCTCTTCAGCACCCTGAAGATTGACTGCCTCAGTCCAGTCAGGCCACAGTGTGGTCAGTGAGAGTGCCGTGCTTTATTTGACTGTTGTATTCCTGCTGCCCTGTCCTCTTCAGCACCCTGAAGAAGCCTCAGTCCAGTCAGGCCACAGTGTGGTCAGTGAGAGTGCCGTGCTTTATTTGACTGTTGTATTCCTGCTGCCCTGTCCTCTTCAGCACCCTGAAGAAGCCTCAGTCCAGTCAGGCCACAGTGTGGTCAGTGAGAGTGCCGTGCTTTATTTGACTGTTGTATTCCTGCTGCCCTGTCCTCTTCAGCACCCTGAAGAAGCCTCAGTCCAGTCAGGCCACAGTGTGGTCAGTGAGAGTGCCGTGCTTTATTTGACTGTTGTATTCCTGCTGCCCTGTCCTCTTCAGCACCCTGAAGAAGCCTCAGTCCAGTCAGGCCACAGTGTGGTCAGTGAGAGTGCCGTGCCGTGCTTTATTTGACTGTTGTATTCCTGCTGCCCTGTCCTCTTCAGCACCCTGAAGAAGCCTCAGTCCAGTCAGGCCACAGTGTGGTCAGTGAGAGTGCCGTGCTTTATTTGACTGTTGTATTCCTGCTGCCCTGTCCTCTTCAGCACCCTGAAGAAGCCTCAGTCCAGTCAGGCCACAGTGTGTGGTCAGTGAGAGTGCCGTGCTTTATTTGACTGTTGTATTCCTGCTGCCCTGTCCTCTTCAGCACCCTGAAGAAGCCTCAGTCCAGTCAGGCCACAGTGTGGTCAGTGAGAGTGCCGTGCTTTATTTGACTGTTGTATTCCTGCTGCCCTGTCCTCTCAGCACCCTGAGAAGCCTCAGTCCAGTCAGGCCACAGTGTGGTCAGTGAGAGTGCCGTGCTTTATTTTGACTGTTGTATTCCTGCTGCCCTGTCCTCTCCAGCACCCTGAAGAAGCCTCAGTCCAGTCAGGCCACAGTGTGGTCAGTGAGAGTGCCGTGCTTTATTTGACTGTTGTATTCCTGCTGCCCTGTCCTCTCCAGCACCCTGAAGAAGCCTGAGTCAGGCCACAGTGTGGTCAGTGAGAGTGCCGTGCTTTATTTGACTGTTGTATTCCTGCTGCCCTGTCCTCTCCAGCACCCTGAAGAAGCCTCAGTCAGGCCACAGTGTGGTCAGTGAGAGTGCCGTGCTTTATTTGACTGTTGTATTCCTGCTGCCCTGTCCCTCCAGCAGCACCTGAAGAAGCCTCAGTCCAGTCAGGCCACAGTGTGGTCAGTGAGAGTGCCGTGCTTTATTTGACTGTTGTATTCCTGCTGCCCTGTCCTCTCCAGCACCCTGAAGAAGCCTCAGTCCAGTCAGGCCACAGTGTGGTCAGTGAGAGTGCCGTGCTTTATTTGACTGTTGTATTCCTGCTGCCCTGTCCTCTCCAGCACCCCTGAAGAAGCCTCAGTCCAGTCAGGCCACAGTGTGGTCAGTGAGAGTGCCGTGCTTTATTTGACTGTTGTATTCCTGCTGCCCTGTCCTCTTCCAGCACCCTGAAGAAGCCTCAGTCCAGTCAGGCCACAGTGTGGTCAGTGAGAGTGCCGTGCTTTATTTGACTGTTGTATTCCTGCTGCCCTGTCCTCTCCAGCACCCTGAAGAAGCCTCAGTCCAGTCAGGCCACAGTGTGGTCAGTGAGAGTGCCGTGCTTTATTTGACTGTTGTATTCCTGCTGCCCTGTCCTCTTCAGCACCCTGAAGAAGCCTCAGTCCAGTCAGGCCACAGTGTGGTCAGTGAGAGTGCCGTGCTTTATTTGACTGTTGTATTCCTGCTGCCCTGTCCTCTCCAGCACCCTGAAGAAGCCTCAGTCCAGTCAGGCCACAGTGTGGTCAGTGAGAGTGCCGTGCTTTATTTGACTGTTGTATTCCTGCTGCCCTGTCCTCTTCAGCACCCTGAAGAAGCCTCAGTCCAGTCAGGCCACAGTGTGGTCAGTGAGAGTGCCGTGCTTTATTTGACTGTTGTATTCCTGCTGCTGCCCTGTCCTCTTCAGCACCCTGAAGAAGCCTCAGTCCAGTCAGGCCACAGTGTGGTCAGTGAGAGTGCCGTGCTTTATTTGACTGTTGTATTCCTGCTGCCCTGTCCTCTTCAGCCCCTGAAGAGAAGCCTCAGTCCAGTCAGGCCACAGTGTGGTCAGTGAGAGTGCCGTGCTTTATTTGACTGTTGTATTCCTGCTGCCCTGTCCTCTTCAGCACCCTGAAGAAGCCTCAGTCCAGTCAGGCCACAGTGTGGTCAGTGAGAGTGCCGTGCTTTATTTGACTGTTGTATTCCTGCTGCCCTGTCCTCTTCAGCACCCTGAAGAAGCCTCAGTCCAGTCAGGCCACAGTGTGGTCAGTGAGAGTGCCGTGCTTTATTTGACTGTTGTATTCCTGCTGCCCTGTCCTCTCCAGCACCCTGAAGAAGCCTCAGTCCAGTCAGGCCACAGTGTGGTCAGTGAGAGTGCCGTGCTTTATTTGACTGTTGTATTCCTGCTGCCCTGTCCTCTTCAGCACCCTGAAGAAGCCTGAGTCCAGTCAGGCCACAGTGTGGTCAGTGAGAGTGCCGTGCTTTATTTGACTGTTGTATTCCTGCTGCCCTGTCCTCTTCAGCACCCTGAAGAAGCCTCAGTCCAGTCAGGCCACAGTGTGGTCAGTGAGAGTGCCGTGCTTTATTTGACTGTTGTATTCCTGCTGCCCTGTCCTCTCCAGCACCCTGAAGAAGCCTCAGTCCAGTCAGGCCACAGTGTGGTCAGTGAGAGTGCCGTGCTTTATTTGACTGTTGTATTCCTGCTGCCCTGTCCTCTCCAGCACCCTGAAGAAGCCTGAGTCAGTCAGCCACAGTGTGGTCAGTGAGAGTGCCGTGCTTTATTTGACTGTTGTATTCCTGCTGCCCTGTCCTCTCCAGCACCCTGAAGAAGCCTGAGTCCAGTCAGGCCACAGTGTGGTCAGTGAGAGTGCCGTGCTTTATTTGACTGTTGTATTCCTGCTGCCTGTCCTCTCCAGCACCCTGAAGAAGCCTCAGTCCAGTCAGGCCACAGTGTGGTCAGTGAGAGTGCCGTGCTTTATTTGACTGTTGTATTCCTGCTGCCCTGTCCTCTCCAGCACCCTGAGAAAGCCTCAGTCCAGTCAGGCCACAGTGTGGTCAGTGAGAGTGCCGTGCTTTATTTGACTGTTGTATTCCTGCTGCCCTGTCCTCTCTCCAGCACCCTGAAGAAGCCTCAGTCCAGTCAGGCCACAGTGTGGTCAGTGAGAGTGCCGTGCTTTATTTGACTGTTGTATTCCTGCTGCCCTGTCCTCTCCAGCACCCTGAAGAAGCCTCAGTCCAGTCAGGCCACAGTGTGGTCAGTGAGAGTGCCGTGCTTTATTTGACTGTTGTATTCCTGCTGCCCTGTCCTCTCCAGCACCCTGAAGAAGCCTCAGTCCAGTCAGGCCACAGTGTGGTCAGTGAGAGTGCCGTGCTTTATTTGACTGTTGTATTCCTGCTGCCCTGTCCTCTTCAGCACCCTGAAGAAGCCTCAGTCCAGTCAGGCCACAGTGTGGTCAGTGAGAGTGCCGTGTGCTTTATTTGACTGTTGTATTCCTGCTGCCCTGTCCTCTCCAGCACCCTGAAGAAGCCTCAGTCCAGTCAGGCCACAGTGTGGTCAGTGAGAGTGCCGTGCTTTATTTGACTGTTGTATTCCTGCTGCCCTGTCCTCTTCAGCACCCTGAAGAAGCCTCAGTCCAGTCAGGCCACAGTGTGGTCAGTGAGAGTGCCGTGCTTTATTTGACTGTTGTATTCCTGCTGCCCTGTCCTCTTCAGCACCCTGAAGAAGCCTCAGTCCAGTCAGGCCACAGTGTGGTCAGTGAGAGTGCCGTGCTTTATTTGACTGTTGTATTCCTGCTGCCCTGTCCTCTTCAGCACCCTGAAGAGCCTCAGTCCAGTCAGGCCACAGTGTGGTCAGTGAGAGTGCCGTGCTTTATTTGACTGTTGTATTCCTGCTGCCCTGTCCTCTTCAGCACCCTGAAGAAGCCTCAGTCCAGTCAGGCCACAGTGTGGTCAGTGAGAGTGCCGTGCTTTATTTGACTGTTGTATTCCTGCTGCCCTGTCCTCTTCAGCACCCTGAAGAAGCCTCAGTCCAGTCAGGCCACAGTGTGGTCAGTGAGAGTGCCGTGCTTTATTTGACTGTTGTATTCCTGCTGCCCTGTCCTCTTCAGCACCCTGAAGAAGCCTCAGTCCAGTCAGGCCACAGTGTGGTCAGTGAGAGTGCCGTGCTTTATTTGACTGTTGTATTCCTGCTGCCCTGTCCTCTTCAGCACCCTGAAGAAGCCTCAGTCCAGTCAGGCCACAGTGTGGTCAGTGAGAGTGCCGTGCTTTATTTGACTGTTGTATTCCTGCTGCCCTGTCCTCTTCAGCACCCTGAAGAAGCCTCAGTCCAGTCAGGCCACAGTGTGGTCAGTGAGAGTGCCGTGCTTTATTTGACTGTTGTATTCCTGCTGCCCTGTCCTCTTCAGCACCCTGAAGAAGCCTGAGTCCAGTCAGGCCACAGTGTGGTCAGTGAGAGTGCCGTGCTTTATTTGACTGTTGTATTCCTGCTGCCCTGTCCTCTTCAGCACCCTGAAGAAGCCTCAGTCCAGTCAGGCCACAGTGTGGTCAGTGAGAGTGCCGTGCTTTATTTGACTGTTGTATTCCTGCTGCCCTGTCCTCTTCAGCACCCTGAAGAAGCCTGAGTCCAGTCAGGCCACAGTGTGGTCAGTGAGAGTGCCGTGCTTTATTTGACTGTTGTATTCCTGCTGCCCTGTCCTCTTCAGCACCCTGAAGAAGCCTCAGTCCAGTCAGGCCACAGTGTGGTCAGTGAGAGTGCCGTGCTTTATTTGACTGTTGTATTCCTGCTGCCCTGTCCTCTTCAGCACCCTGAAGAAGCCTCAGTCCAGTCAGGCCACAGTGTGGTCAGTGAGAGTGCCGTGCTTTATTTGACTGTTGTATTTGTATTCCTGCTGCCCTGTCCTCTTCAGCACCCTGAAGAAGCCTCAGTCCAGTCAGGCCACAGTGTGGTCAGTGAGAGTGCCGTGCTTTATTTGACTGTTGTATTCCTGCTGCCCTGTCCTCTTCAGCACCCTGAAGAAGCCTCAGTCCAGTCAGGCCACAGTGTGGTCAGTGAGAGTGCCGTGCTTTATTTGACTGTTGTATTCCTGCTGCCCTGTCCTCTTCAGCACCCTGAAGAAGCCTCAGTCCAGTCAGGCCACAGTGTGGTCAGTGAGAGTGCCGTGCTTTATTTGACTGTTGTATTCCTGCTGCCCTGTCCTCTTCAGCACCCTGAAGAAAGCCTCAGTCCAGTCAGGCCACAGTGTGGTCAGTGAGAGTGCCGTGCTTTATTTGACTGTTGTATTCCTGCTGCCCTGTCCTCTTCAGCACCCTGAAGAAGCCTCAGTCCAGTCAGGCCACAGTGTGGTCAGTGAGAGTGCCGTGCTTTATTTGACTGTTGTATTCCTGCTGCCCTGTCCTCTTCAGCACCCTGAAGAAGCCTGAGTCCAGTCAGGCCACAGTGTGGTCAGTGAGAGTGCCGTGCTTTATTTGACTGTTGTATTCCCTGCTGCCCTGTCCTCTTCAGCACCCTGAAGAAGCCTGAGTCCAGTCAGGCCACAGTGTGGTCAGTGAGAGTGCCGTGCTTTATTTGACTGTTGTATTCCTGCTGCCCTGTCCTCTTCAGCACCCTGAAGAAGCCTCAGTCCAGTCAGGCCACAGTGTGGTCAGTGAGAGTGCCGTGCTTTATTTGACTGTTGTATTCCTGCTGCCCTGTCCTCTTCAGCACCCTGAAGAAGCCTCAGTCCAGTCAGGCCACAGTGTGGTCAGTGAGAGTGCCGTGCTTTATTTGACTGTTTGTATTCCTGCTGCCCTGTCCTCTTCAGCACCCTGAAGAAGCCTCAGTCCAGTCAGGCCACAGTGTGGTCAGTGAGAGTGCCGTGCTTTATTTGACTGTTGTATTCCTGCTGCCCTGTCCTCTTCAGCACCCTGAAGAAGCCTCAGTCCAGTCAGGCCACAGTGTGGTCAGTGAGAGTGCCGTGCTTTATTTGACTGTTGTATTCCTGCTGCCCTGTCCTCTTCAGCACCCTGAAGAAGCCTCAGTCCAGTCAGGCCACAGTGTGGTCAGTGAGAGTGCCGTGCTTTATTTGACTGTTGTATTCCTGCTGCCCTGTCCTCTTCAGCACCCTGAAGAAGCCTCAGTCCAGTCAGGCCACAGTGTGGTCAGTGAGAGTGCCGTGCTTTATTTGACTGTTGTATTCCTGCTGCCCTGTCCTCTTCAGCACCCTGAAGAAGCCTCAGTCCAGTCAGGCCACAGTGTGGTCAGTGAGAGTGCCGTGCTTTATTTGACTGTTGTATTCCTGCTGCCCTGTCCTCTCCAGCACCCTGAAGAAGCCTGAGTCCAGTCAGGCCACAGTGTGGTCAGTGAGAGTGCCGTGCTTTATTTGACTGTTGTATTCCTGCTGCCCTGTCCTCTTCAGCACCCTGAAGAAGCCTCAGTCCAGTCAGGCCACAGTGTGGTCAGTGAGAGTGCCGTGCTTTATTTGACTGTTGTATTCCTGCTGCCCTGTCCTCTTCAGCACCCTGAAGAAGCCTCAGTCCAGTCAGGCCACAGTGTGGTCAGTGAGAGTGCCGTGCTTTATTTGACTGTTGTATTCCTGCTGCCCTGTCCTCTTCAGCACCCTGAAGAAGCCTCAGTCCAGTCAGGCCACAGTGTGGTCAGTGAGAGTGCCGTGCTTTATTTGACTGTTGTATTCCTGCTGCCCTGTCCTCTTCAGCACCCTGAAGAAGCCTGAGTCCAGTCAGGCCACAGTGTGGTCAGTGAGAGTGCCGTGCTTTATTTGACTGTTGTATTCCTGCTGCCCTGTCCTCTTCAGCACCCTGAAGAAGCCTGAGTCCAGTCAGGCCACAGTGTGGTCAGTGAGAGTGCCGTGCTTTATTTGACTGTTGTATTCCTGCTGCCCTGTCCTCTTCAGCACCCTGAAGAAGCCTGAGTCCAGTCAGGCCACAGTGTGGTCAGTGAGAGTGCCGTGCTTTATTTGACTGTTGTATTCCTGCTGCCCTGTCCTCTTCAGCACCCTGAAGAAGCCTGAGTCCAGTCAGGCCAGGCCACAGTGTGGTCAGTGAGAGTGCCGTGCTTTATTTGACTGTTGTATTCCTGCTGCCCTGTCCTCTTCAGCACCCTGAAGAAGCCTCAGTCCAGTCAGGCCACAGTGTGGTCAGTGAGAGTGCCGTGCTTTATTTGACTGTTGTATTCCTGCTGCCCTGTCCTCTTCAGCACCCTGAAGAAGCCTGAGTCCAGTCAGGCCACAGTGTGGTCAGTGAGAGTGCCGTGCTTTATTTGACTGTTGTATTCCTGCTGCCCTGTCCTCTTCAGCACCCTGAAGAAGCCTGAGTCAGGCCACAGTGTGGTCAGTGAGAGTGCCGTGCTTTATTTGACTGTTGTATTCCTGCTGCCCTGCCCTGTCCTCTTCAGCACCCTGAAGAAGCCTCAGTCCAGTCAGGCCACAGTGTGGTCAGTGAGAGTGCCGTGCTTTATTTGACTGTTGTATTCCTGCTGCCCTGTCCTCTTCAGCACCCTGAAGAAGCCTGAGTCAGGCCACAGTGTGGTCAGTGAGAGTGCCGTGCTTTATTTGACTGTTGTATTCCTGCTGCCCTGTCCTCTTCAGCACCCTGAAGAAGCCTGAGTCAGGCCACAGTGTGGTCAGTGAGAGTGCCGTGCTTTATTTGACTGTTGTATTCCTGCTGCCCTGTCCTCTTCAGCACCCTGAAGAAGCCTGAGTCAGGCCACAGTGTGGTCAGTGAGAGTGCCGTGCTTTATTTGACTGTTGTATTCCTGCTGCCCTGTCCTCTTCAGCACCCTGAAGAAGCCTGAGTCAGGCCACAGTGTGGTCAGTCAGAGTGCCGTGCTTTATTTTCATTTTTCACAGACAGGTCGAGTGATCGAGAGCGATCGAGCGATCAAGCGATCGAGCGATCGATCTGTGGGTCGGTGGGTCGGTGGGTCGGTGGGTCGGTCGGTAGGTAGGTAGGTAGGTAGGTAGGTAGGTAGGTAGGTAGATAGATAGATACATAGAAGGGCAGGCAAGCAGGTAGGTAGGAAGGAGGGCATGTAGGTAGGTAGATAGATAGATAGATCGATCGATCGATCGATCGATCGATAGATAGATAGATAGATAGATAGATAGATAGATAGATGGATGGATGGATAGACACAGAAAGACAGATGATTAGATAGACAGACACAGACAGATAGGTAGATAGAAAGATAGGTAGACAGATGGAAAGATAGATAGATAGACAGAGATAGATACACAGATAGATAGATAGATAGGTAGACGGACAGACAGATAGATAGATAGATAGATGTGTGTGTGTGTGTGTGTGTGTGTGTGTGTGTGTGTGTGTGTGTGTGTGTGTGTGTGTGTGTGTGTACACCCCCTGACTCCCCACCCCCACCCCCACCCTAAAAAAAAAACAGCAAAATCAGAAGCACTCTTGTGGGGGGGGGCAGGACTGTTGGGGGGGGGGGGGGGGGTTGACATTTAAGCATGTGTTGCCTCACATTCTTCAGTGAAATTAAAACCAAAATGTATTCGGCAGTGTACAGAAGTGTGCGCGCAATGACCTTCTCTCTGTTTAGTGTATTTGAACTACACAAAATTAATCTCCTCTCTCTCTCTCTCTCTCTCTCTCTCTCTCTCTCTCTCTCTCTCTCTCTCTCTCTCTCTCTCTCTCTCTCTCTCTCTCTCTTCTCTTTCTCTCTCTCTCTCTCTCTCCTTTATGGGAAGCTGCAAGAAAAAAAAAGAAAACAGCTTTGTCGAATTTTTAAAAGGTATACACACACACATCACTTTCGGCAAAAAGGCTTACCATACTCAAACCAGCTTCAAAACACTCTCGCCAGTACACTGACCATAGTGTCAAGGCCGCCTTCGTCGCGTGTGTCACGTACAGCACGTGAAACAAATGAGGTCACGTGTCATCAGATACCAGCGTTCAGCCCCCCCCCCCCCCCCCCCCCCCGCGCCTAGCCCGCCCCCCTCTCCGCCCCTTCCTGTGTCTTAGACGACAAGTTGACAGGCGAAAAATGAAGGAGCGAAGTGGGGTCCCCGGCAAAATGGCGTCCTCGGGAGGTCATACTTCCGGTCTGTGCCGGAAGAGTGGGAAAGGCTGGCTTTGATGATATGTTTTTCGTTCCGTGTCCGTTTGTGGGATGGTTGGTGGGGGGCTGTGATGCCTGGTCATACGAAGTATGGCGGCTGCTGTCTCCTTCTCTCTTCACTCAGTGTCTTTTTTTTCTTTTCTTTCTCTGCTTCTTTCTTTCTCTCATTCCCCTTCTTCTTCTTCTTCTTCTTCTTCTTCTTCTCCTCCTCCTCCTCCTCCTCCTCCTCCTCCTCCTTCTTCTTCTGCTCCTCCTCATCTTTTCTTCTTCTACTTTTTTCTTCTTCTTCTTCTTCTCCTCCTCTCTCCTCCTCCTCCTCTCCTCCTCCTCCTCCTCCTCTTTCTTCTCTTCTTCTTCTGCTCCTCCTCCTCATCTTTCTTCTTCTTCTTCTTCTTTCTTCTTCTTCTTCTTCTTCTTCTTCTTCTCCTTCTCCTTCTCCTCCTCCTCCTCCTCCTTCTTCTTCTCTTTCTTCTTCTTCTTCTTCTTCTTCTTTTTTCATTCATTCATGTGCCATTTGGTTCTTGCCTTGGTTTTTGTATGTGGATGCTTTCTTCTTAACCCCCACCCTAAAACACCACTATTCCTACCCCCCCCCCCCCCCCCCCCCACCCTCCCCCCTATCCCCCGCCCGATTCTTTCTCTCGTCCTCCAGCCTCGCGGTATTGGCGGCCTTTCTCAATCCAGTGTGTGTATGGTCTGTGAGTGCTTTGATCTTGGACAGTCTGTTGCTTGATGGGCAAGGTTGGGAATCCGTTCCATCACGATCCGACAGGGGTTTAACCATGCTGTGGAAGCCGGGGCCAGGTCTTGTTGCTTCTAGCCCAGCCGACCGCAAAGGGCCATATCAGTGCTGTCACCACGCTGACTTCAACCCAAGAGTCATTTGTTCGCACAGTCCTTTAAAATGCACCTTCTTAAAAACACACCAGAAATGTGGTTACAAATCTTTCTGCTGTCAAATCTCAGATCAAATTAAAAAAAAAAATGTTGACCTCTTTCAGAAAGTCCAAGATCACATCAGGGGGGACATCTCTGAACAAGGTTTCTTTGGAGTCTGGTTGTAGGGGCTGGAATAGCTTAGTTGGTAGAGCGCCGGACTCGTAATCTAAAGGTTGCGGGTTCGAATCTCCGCCTGGCTGTTTCGGTACAGGGGATTTTTCCCTCGGAGTTAACATTAGTTCTGACTCCATTTCCCATACAGTCTTTCGAATGAGACTATAAACCGAGGTTCCGTGTGTGAACGCACGTATAACATCTTTCACACACGTCAAATCCCATCACCAGCTTTCGGAAGAGAAGGCCAGTTTGGCCGTTGGTATGGATGACACGTTACACATAGCATGCACCTTCCCTGAAGATGGAGTATGGCTGCCTTAATGGCAGGATTAAAAAAAAAAAACGGTCATACACACAAAAGTCCACTCCCTTTTTTTGGTAGATGGATTACTACTTGCCTGTCCATACAGGGAGTGTCCGCAGGAGTATCAGCAGCGTACGCAGAAGGAGAAGAAGGAGTCTGGCTGTGAAGTGTTTAGAAGCTGGGGAAGAAGAGCATCAACCAGCCATTCTTCCCTCCCAAAGACAATGACTTGGATCAGATGTTTTTTTTTTATTATTATTATTATTCTTGTTATTTTGTACGGGGCTGCGGGGGAGTGGGTGGGGTGGGGGGAGGGGAGAGACGAAGAGGAAGACGAGCAGAATGGAGAGATGGGAAAGAGATGCATGTTTGATAACAACTCTAAGTAGACCTAAGTGTAAGGTATGAACATCCTTCTCCAGATCATGAATAAAAGAAAGGAAGAAAGTCGCTGAAGACATCAAGCGAAAGCAGCCAGCTCTCAGGGTGCCAGACGGACAAATGGCGACAACAGACAGCGAACCCCACCACAAGTCTGGCACCAGACCCAAGCTCTCCCTGGCATATGTCAGACATCGTAAATTGGCCTCGGACCACGAACGCACAGTTACCGCCCTTTTCCTCTTCTTCTTCCTGTCCTCAGGAGCATTCATCCCTCGCCGTTCTTTCCCACTCCGTCTCTTACACCTACACCCACACCCAGGTGGGCAGACACAAAACAGCAGTCCACAGAGAGCATGTCTGGTGCCGGCATTCCTGCTTCCCACCCCCTACACACCCACATCTAGGTCTGTCCTGCCACGGCCCCTGCCCGGGTAGACCACAGAGAGCATGTCTGATGCCGGCATTCCTGCTTCCCACCCCCTACACACCCACATCTAGGTCTGTCCTGCCACGGCCCCTGCCCGGGTAGTCCACAGAGAGCATCAGTAACCAGCTGCCACACAGGGACACCCACGAGCAGAGACGCTGCACTGCTGCGGGGTCACTTCGGTGATGTTCAGTGGTGCTCGCTCTGAGCCTGCATACGCAGGACACTATGCTATAATTATTATGATAATTACAATAATGATAATAGTAGTAGTAATAATCACCATCATCATCGTACAATAATTATAATAATGATAATAATGATAATGATAACACTAGTGTTAGAAATGATAATGATAATAATCACAATAATCATAATCATAACAATAATAATGATAGTAATAGGAAGAAGAACAATCATCATCATCATCATCATCATCATCATCATCATCATCATCATCACATAGCATTTAGAAAGCGCCTTGCCAAAGGTTCTAGGCGCTGACAATCCACACTCTCGTGTACACAACGGACTGCCTACCTGGGTAGTGCCGTCCGAAGAGCCGCCTGCCAACGCTTCATTCAGTCGTTTCCCATGTCATCCAGCCAATATCTTTCACTCAAATTCCTTACTTCCTTCATTCTTTCAGTTTCTCACACAGGGTGCATGCTGTATGTATATGTATCATCCATACCAACGGCCGAACTGGCCTTCTCTTCCGAAAGTTGGTGATGGGATTTGACGTGTGTGCAAGATGTTCTGCGTGTGTTTACACACGGAGCCTCGGCTTATAGTCTCATTGGAAGGACTAAGCCCCTCGCTGACTTCAGGTAATTGCTAAGTCGTGTTATCCTCCAGAGAGCGGCACCACGCCCATCGACCGAGCGTCTACCAAGGACTGGCTGATACCCACGACTGCCACGCCACCTCTGCACAGTCACGGACGCAGAGAGGAAACGGAGACTGAGGTCACCACGAGAGCAGGGCATGACGGGCCACGATTTATCTGTCTCTCTGTGTCGTGATCTATACGGATAGGGATGATGAAGATGAGGCTCTGGTGTTCCATTCCTCTCTGAGACTCCATGACAGGATTGTATTCTATCTCTCTGTGTCGTGATCTATACTGATAGGGATGATGAAGATGAGGCTGTGGTGGTCCATTCCACTCTGAGACTGCATGACAGGTTTGTATCGTACGTTTCTTTTTGTTTCATTATGTGTATCAGCGTTAACCAGGTCCGGGAGGTACAGAGACCTGCAGTGTTGGTTCAAAGAAATGTGATCAACGTTGTCAGAGATACAAACCTTTGGAGATGGGAAACTGGGCCGTGTGGCTCCTGTCTTTCCATCGGAGGACAGAACAGACTCAACTCTGGGTAGGAACCGACTGGGGCAGACAAATTCTAGAAATGAATATATCTGATTGGATTCAAACCCATGACCCCCCCAACATGCAAGTTGGTGACACTAAGCACTGCACCACAGCGGTTGTTGAGTTGGTGCTGGCGTTCTGTAACTTGCATGATCCATACAGGGGAGGACAGAGAGTTCATAACGATGATGATGTACAGTATCTGTACAGCGCAATAGCTTGCATTAGAATCTCGTCTTGCATGAACGAATTTTAAGAAATCTTTATAATGGCTCCACCGAACAACGTGGACAAACGAATCACAAGACAAAACACGATGCGTTTCGACCTCTTAGGTCTTCTTCAAGCAAGATAAACAAAATGAAAAAATGAAGAAAGAGCAATCCCTTATCTTTGTGGTTGTCGTGAGTGTTGTTTTGTCTTGTGGCTGGATTGTCCACGTTTGTTCGGTGGAGCCATTATAAATACTTTTAAAGATACGTTTCTGCATGCGGTGGCCTCGCTTTGCGACTTGCATGAACAAGTCGAGGTATTGTGCATTCACTATTCAGCAGCAATAAAGCGCACACCCTAAACCACCTCCTCACCCTCCACCCCACTTCCGACCTACAGCAACACAGAGATTCCACCCCCACACCCCACCCACACCCACACCCTCCCATCCGGCACACACACAGCTTACACATTAGATCGGGGCAATGCCTGTCCAAACAGACGTGTCCGAAGACTTGCATTGTAAATGAGGGCAGAGGTGGTACGCTGCGGAACAGACTAATTGTCCTAAGACTTGCATTGTAAATGAGGGCAGAGTGGTACGCTGCGGAACAGACTAATTGTCCTAAGACTTGCATTGTAAATGAGAGCAGAGGAGGTATGCTTTTGAACAGACTAATTGTCTTAAGACTTGCATTGTAAATGAGGGCAGAGGTGGTACGCTGTGGAACAGACTCATTGTCTTAAGACTTGCATTGTAAATGAGGGCAGAGGTGGTACGCTGTGGAACAGACTATTGTCCTAAGACTTGCATTGTAAATGAGGGCAGAGGTGGTACGCTGCGGAACAGACTATTGTCTTAAGACTTGCATTGTAAATGAGGGCAGAGGTGGTACGCTGCGGAACAGGCTATTGTCTTAAGACTTGCATTGTAAATGAGGGCAGAGGTGGTACGCTGTGAACAGACTAATGGGCCGTGAGGTCCAGACACGTTGAGCAGGAAGACTACAACTGCGACCTCCCAAGGTCTTCGTTTTACGTCTTGGAAGTCTCAAGGGTTTTTCGTTGGAAAAATGAAGCAGACAGGAAGAATG
>JADBJO010010720.1:55104-70337 GCA_016801955.1 Conus betulinus | reverse complement strand
AACTCTATGAATTTAACTTCTGCCTGTGGTTCATATTCATTATTCTTTTGCATTGAACATTGTTTTCTTACGTTGTTTTGCAATTGTTTGCAAATTTAGTTTTGTTTGTTTCTTATAGTCATCATTGAAGATTATTGTGTTGTGTGTGTACTATATGGGACACATTGGTGTTTGTTTTTAAGTGTATCATCGCTATTTTCGTTTCAGTTACACAAATGGTACAATCATCTTCAGCGTGGCCACAGGAAGACGGATTACGTATTGGACATCTAAATATAAACCATATACAAAACAAATTACAGGAGGTACCCACTATACTGTCAAATCAAGACAAACCCTTTCATATATTTGGCTTCGCTGAATCAAGGCTTTCAGATATTGTCCCTGATGCCACTGTCTTAAGCTCCGGCTACAATATCGTACGCAGCAGAGATCCCACCGAATCCAAAACTACGGGCATATTAATTTACATTCATGAAACATTAAATGCGCAACGTTTATATGAACTTGAAAGTTTTGGAATTGAAGCAGTTTGGCTAATAATCGGGTTGAAGTGAACGAAACCCATCAAAATCATATTTATCTATCGAAACCCAGCAGAAATTGCTGATTGGATGGACACGTTTACGGCCATGATGGATGCAGCATCACTTGATGCTACAGAATTCATTATTTTAGGTGATTTCAACATTGATTTATTGAAATGCCAAACATCATGGTCAGAGAGAACTCCTTCGTACAACTTATCCCAAATTATGGACATGTCCACCCGTGTAACGCCCACTAGCAAAACATTAATTGACGATGCGTCCACGGCCCAATACGTCCACGGCCCGATACGTCCAAATGGACACAACGGGCCGTGGTCGTATCGGGTGTTGGCGTGCCGATGTGTCCACGACCCTTAAAGTCCAAGGCCCGTTGAGTCCAAAACATTGAACTCAGTGGATCGTAGACTCAAAGGGCGCTAGTAAAAATGCATGTGACTGAGTCCAAGGCTCTTTATGTCCACGGCCTTCTAGTGTCCGTGCCTTTCAATTGTTTACACGTTTCAGTGTGTGCATTTAACTGAGTGTGTGCCACTGTGAATTGTGATGCATGTCAGTCATGACTCTGGGGAGCTTATAATTTATCAAGCAGCAACACACAAACATAGTCCGTGCATGCATGTGATTTAGGGGTGGTGTTGCGTGCGTCGTGCGCGTGCTTGCTTTCCTGCCTAAAATCAGTGCCATCTTACACGGTTAGCGCATGGGACATTAATGTTAAACCCCATAGAAATGGAAAACTCAGACTAACTAGTCTGACCACTGGTCATTCATTCTTGCGACTCGCCAACTGGACGGACCAAAGGGGCGACAGGTCATTCAGACTACCCAGACTGACCACTGTTCATGCAGATTGATTAATGCTCAATCTATGTGCTTGTGAATCAGACTGCGAACTGACCACTGGTCACTCAGACTGATCAAACACTAAGACAACCCAGATTGACCACACACCACTAGATTAACCTGACCACATATTAGTCAGACTGTACCAGAATACAGGTCATCTAGACCCAGTTGATCGTTGGCCACCCTGACCCACCAAACTGACCAATATTATGTGAGAATGAACTCGTGTGTGAATACCAAAAAAAAAAAAATGTACGCTTCCTGTCACTGTTACGTCCCAATTGTCGCAGAAGTCTCAGCTGTGTTGCCCTTTGTTGGCCCTTTGTGGCCTTTGTTGAGCCTTACATCCCAAATTGTCGCTGCTGCCCAATCTCATCGTTGCGACAGATTGGACCTGAAGTGCACATATTTTGTTTAAGGTACCAGACAATGGATATGACTGCACGACTGAGAGACTGCGTATTCACATCTCTCCAATGTACAGCAACAGAGATAACCCTCCTTTCTATATGTTCACACCCTATAGATCCACGTCTCTATCTCATTGTGTTTACCTTTGTTTGTGTCCATGTCTCTGAGTCCACGTGTTTCTGTGTCCCCGTGTCTGTGTGCTCACATTTAAGACAGCAAACCATTCGCGTGTATTCCAAGTCGATTTCTTCGTCAGTTGCGGTTATGCAGTCATTGAAGATAGATAGATAGATAGATAGATAGATAGATAGATAGATAGATAGATAGATAGATAGATAGATAGATAGATATAGATAGATAGATATATAGATAGGGGACCCTTGTCTTGAGATAGATATAGATAGATAGATAGATAGATAGATAGATAGATAGATAGATAGATAGATAGATAGCTAGATAGAAGACCCTTGAGTAGCGTTCCAATCTGGCCCGACAGTACTTCTGCAGCACAAAAAGTAGTCTCAGCTGTGTTGCCCTTTGTTGGCCCGCACTTTGCATCAAATGTTTCAACTAATACAAAATGCATCGAACATAAAACCGCACTTCGCATCAATGTAGCAATATGAGAACTTTGTGCTTTAACCGTAACTATAATAATCATCATGAATTGAATTGAAACTTTGTAGTGGAGAGGCAGCCATTATGGTCCAAGCCAGTTATGGTCCAAACCCGTTCTTTCGCCAAAAATTCCGATAGTATCGGGCACATCTACGCGCTTTGCTTTGCATCAGTTTACACTACATTGATGCAGAGTGTGGGGCGCCCCCCAGGCTTTACATTGATGCACACTACATTTGATGCAGAGTGTGGGGCACCCCCCAGGCCACTACATTGATGCTTTTTACACTACATTGATGCAAAGTGCAGAGTGTGGGGGGCACCCCCCAGGCTTTACACTACATTGATGCAGAGTGTGGGGCACCCCCCAGGCTTTACACTACATTGATGCAAGTGTGGGGCGCCACCCCAGGCTTTACACATTACATTGATGCAAAGTGCGGGGCACCCCCCAGGCTTTACACTACATTGATGCAAAGTGCGGGGCACCCCCAGGCTTTACACTACATTGATGCAGAGTGGGGGCACCCCCCACTACATTGATGCACACCCCCAGGCTTTACACTACATTGATGCAAAGTGTGGGGCGCCCCCCAGGCTTTACACTACATTGATGCAGAGTGTGGGGCGCCCCCCAGGCTTTACACTACATTGATGCAGAGTGTGGGGCGCCCCCCAGCTTTACACTACATTGATGCAGAGTGTGGGGCGCCCCCCAGGCTTTACACTACATTGATGCAGAGTGTGGGGCGCCCCCCAGGCTTTACACTACATTGATGCAGAGTGTGGGGCGCCCCCCAGGCTTTACACTACATTGATTGTGGCGCACCCCCCATTTACACTACATTGATGCAAAGTGCGGGGCACCCCCCAGGCTTTACACTACTACATTGATGCAGAGTGTGGGGCGCCCCCCAGCTGCACTACATTGATGCAGAGTGTGGGGGCGCGCCCCAGGCTTTACACTACATTGATGCAAAGTGCGGGGCACCCCAGGCTTTACCCTACATTGATGCAAAGTGCGGGGCACCCTGCACTTTGCATTAGGTGTTACATTTGATGCAGAGTGCGGGCCAACACCCTTGGAATGCCTATACTGACCTAACGTTCTGTAGAGCGCCAATGGTATTCTAATACATACCAAAGGCGTTTGAACATGAATACCAAACTGGTGCTCAACGAGGCCAAACGGGGCGGGATGTAGCTCAGTGGAGAGCGCTGGCCTCCAGTGCAGACGGTCGGGGGTTCGAGTCCGCTCAGGGCTCGAATTTTTCTCTTCTGTATGAGGCTGTGGAGTTCATTGCCCCCCAAACTGGTCGGCCCGGTGTCAGTATAATGTGACTGGGTGGGGTAGAAGCTAGAGCTGTGCAGCTGCTCTCCCAGTGTGGCAGCACATTCACTTGTCTAATCAGCGTCCCCGATATGCACCGGGTTAATTGAGTTTGCGCGTGAGACGTTTAACCCTCATTAATTGTCATGAATTTTCACGGGGACAACCCAATTTGGTAGTGAGCAACTCGAGTACCAAAATGTTTTCTCAATACCAAATTGGGTGCTCTACGCGACTTTCCAATTTGGTATTAGAATACCAAATTACCACGTCAATTTTGGATATATGATTTATCCCAAATTGTCGCTGCGCCGATTTGGGCCATACCAAATTGTCGCTGCGACAATTTGGAAAGCCACGACACTTGGGACGTAACACGTCACTGTGCGTTCCCCTTTCCGTTTGTGTGTGTGAGGGCTTAGAGTTTGGGGAATTGTGTCTGTCTGCGTAAGAGTGATGTACTGAGTGGATCTTACCTGAGGAGTGCTTGAGACATGATTGAGTGAGTGAGTGTGAGATGCGTGATTGAAACCAGTAAGACCCGACATCTTTACTTTCGTTATGTCATTCAGATGTTCTTTCTTTTATCCACTGACTTAATTCCTTGAAGGAAGATATCTGCGTGCCTGAGTAAAGGCACACACACACACACACACACACACACACACACACACACACACACACACACACACACACACACACACACACACACACACACACACACACACACTGTAACTTTGATACGAGTACGCTGCGATATATTTACAAAGAAATATCGGTTCATAATCAGTGATCATCAAAATCTGTTGCATCTTAACTTGGATACGTAACAGAGGTAATAAAATGTCTTACATAGTTAGTGTAATACCATCCTAATCAAATGTTTGATTATTTTGCCTCTGCAAAATCGAAGAACTTTTAAAAAAAATAGTAAATTACTTGCTCAACAAAGCAATAGTTACAGCGGAATGTCAACAATTTGGTAAAGAAACTGAACTTTGATGAGTAAGAACACTAAATTGACATTTGCAGGAATGCTTGTCTATTTTGTGTTTTTTTTCAAACTTAGAAATTGATAAGGCTTAATGACAGTAAGTAATAGCAAAAATATTAAGATCTCTTACTGCTTTTCATTCTTTGCTAACTGAAACGTTAAACATTTTTTTAATGGAAACAAAAACTAAAACTTCTAGTCCTTTTTGCTTTTACATCTTTTGGCGACTGAAACAGGGAAAAAGTTTGAATCAAAACAATTAGTAGCAGACATATAAAGATCCCTTCCTGCTTTTCATTCTTTGCTAACTGAAACATTGAAAAGGTTTTACTGGAAATCAACAGCTAAAAGTGATAGTTCTTTTTCTTTTACATCTCTTGCTAACTGATACATTGAAAAGGCATTAATGAAAAGAATTACTGTGATGGCAGAGATGTAAAGACTCCTTACGAAAAATTAACAACAGTATGATGCTTCAGAAACATTGTCTTTTCTATATTTTTTTTAATTCTGCGAAAATCTCAAGCAGACCTAATTGCCCGAGCGACAGCCTTCCAATATGAGTTCAAATCTCGCACTCCTTGATACTGGGTCTTGAGGTGCTGGATGCGATTCTCAAGAACACGCCACTTTCTTCGTCTCGGAGGTGGGGCATCTCCTCTCTCTGCTGCAGTGAGCAGATTTTCTGCAACTGACTGGCGATCTTTCAGTTGTTGCCTCTAAAAGTTCCATAGTGAAGGATGACGAACTTCAATGGCCTCATTCAGAGTGTGATGGTAGCTTATGACAAACAATAAATGTATTATTGGTAATTAAAGGATGCCATTTTTGTGACCTATTGTAAACTTTAGTTTGGGCAGTGGGCAGGTCTTTAGACCTGAATGGTAGATAGGCGACCCCCCCACCTCCATGAGTCTCCCAACCACGGGTAAATGGGTCCTGCTGCCTTGCAGGCTGGCTGCCTTGCAGGCTGGCCTATGTTCCATCGGGAGCGATGGGCATAATGGATGATGCATAATGGGACGATGATGTCTTGCAGGCTGCAGGCTGGCCTATGTTCCATCGGGAGCGATGGGCATAATGACGATTATGCCTTGCAGGCTGACCTATGTTCCATCGGGAGCGAAGGACATAATGACGATGATGCCTTGCAGGCTGGCCTGTTCCACCGGGAGCGATGGGCATAATGACGATGATGCCTTGCAGGCTGGCCTATGTTCCACCGGGAGCGATGGGCATAATGACGATGATGCCTTGCAGGCTGACCTATGTTCCACCGGGAGCGATGGGCATAATGACGATGATGCCTTGCAGGCTGGCTTTGAAAAGGCAAAGGCTACGGGGGTAAACCCCTAACGAAACATCCGGAATGGAGCCCCTAAGACGGCTTGGTGGTGAACTCCATCATCACTCTGGCATCACTCTGGCAGCTCCTGCAGTCCAGTCGTGGTCAAGATGTTATGCACTGCATCCCTCTTGGCAATAGCGGCTTGGACCGAGAGGGGGGGGGGGGGGGGGGGGTCATGGTGCTTGGGCAACCCACGGCCTCCATATACTTCTTTGCCCAGGATTCAATGACTCCATCTCTCTCTTTCTTTCTGCTTTCCCAAGTCCTGGGGCCGACAGGCGAGTGGCGACGGTGGCAGGTGGGAGATAGCACTGGGAGCTGCTAGTCATGGACAGGGCAGGGCAGGGTCGTCACTCTACTCACCAGGACAAGAGTAGGTTTCGGCAGCCACCTTGGCAACGGAGCAGCCCTATTCAGGGAAAGCACTGCCCCCTCATGGGGAGGGGCCTAGAAAATGTGACCTAAAGAAAGCTTGCCTCAACCCATCCTGTCAGCATACCGCAGCTAGCCGGACATCTAAGAACGCGGTTGAACTCATTCAAAAAGATCTACCACAAAGAACAAGCGCAAGCACACTTTATGTGTTGGAGCCTGGAATATCCGGACTCTAATGGACAACAGGAGGAGCGATAGACCAGAGCGTCGAACAGCACTTGTGGGCCAAGAACTAAAACGTTACAAAGCTGATACTACGGAATTCAGCGAGACGCGCCTGGCAGACACTGGAGAAATCACAGAAGAAAGAGCTGGATACACCATCTTCTGGACAGGGAGGCCCCTGGAGGATAAAAGAGAAGCAGGGAGTGGGCTTTGCCATCCGCACCTCACTGGTCAAGAACCTAGAGTCTCAAAGGGAATTGGTGATCGTCTGATGACTTTGAGACTGCCTCTCCAAGGAAAGCAGCACCTGACACTCATCAGTGTGTACGCCCCCACCATGACCTACACCCAAGAACAGAAGGAGCTGTTCTACCAGAGCCTCACAAGCTTGCTACGCAGTATCCCAAAGGATGACAGCTTTTTTACTTCTTGGGGACTTCAACGCTCGTGTGGGCAGGGACTCCCAGTCTTGGCCGAATATCATCGGACCGCATGGATGGACAGGAAAACTCAAATGTCCCAACTGCTTCTTACACTCTGCGCCAAGTTTGGTTTTGACCGTCACAAACACACTGTTCCAGCTGCCGGACATCCACAAGGCCACCTGGACGCACCCTCGCTTCAGTCACTGGCACTTGATCGACTATGTGATCGCTAGGCAGTGTGACATCCAGGATGTCCACATCACAAGAGCAATGAGGGGAACGGACTCCTGGACTGACCATCTGCTGCTGAGGTGCTCTTCTTCTCCATCGCTAGCACCCACAGACGCCGGAAAGCTGACATCGAGAAGAAGATGGATGTCCAGAAACTGAATGACCCAATGACAAGGGAAACCTTCGTGACCGACCTTGCAAACCAGCTGAATAATTTACCAGAGATGATGTTGACTCAGAAAAGGCCTGGGTAAACTTCAGAAACGTAGTCTACGACTCTGCCCGGCTGTCTCTGGGGCACCCAAAGAGGAAACACCAGGACTGGTTTGACAGCAACAACACGCAGATCGGCAGACTGCTACAGCAAAAACACGAAGCCCACACGACCTGGCTCAACGACAAGGGATCAACAGCCACGCACGATCGTCTCAAGCATCTAAGAGGCAAGGTCCAGACTGAGCCGAGACAGATGGAGGACAAATGGTGGAAAGAGAAGGCTGCAGAGTTACAACAGTACGCTCATGAGCACAACTCCAAGAAGGTCTTTGCAAGCCTGAAGACTGTCTATGGCCCCTCCTCCAAAGCCATGGCGCCTGTACGGACAACTGATGGCACTCTGCTCACTGAGAAGAGTGACATTGTACAGCGGTGGTGTGACCACTTCAGCCAGCTTCTGAATAGACCATCTCAGATTGATCAGCAAGCTATCCGGAACATGCTCCAACGTCCAGTTTTGACATCACTTGACGACACACCGACTAGAAGGAAACCCAAGGCGATCAAGCAGCTCCAAATCGGAAAAGCATTGGGCCCTGATGGCATTCCCCCTGAGATCTTCAAGGTTGGTGGAGATGCCATGGTCGACAAGCTAACTGAGCTGATGCAGCAGTTCTGGGGTGTGGAAGCAGTACCACAAGACTTTGAGGATGCCAGCATCATCCACCTGTAAAAGAACAAGGGCGACAGAGCATCATGCGACAACCACAGACGCGTCTCACTATTGAGCATAGCAGGAAAGATTATTGCCCATGTCATCCTGAATCGCATCAAACAACACTTGCTGGATGATGTCGTCTCTGAGAGCCAGTATGGCTTCAGGAGCAACAGGGGGACAATCGACATTATCTTATCTTGGCTGTTCACCAGCTGCAAGAGAAGTGCAGGGAACAGAATCAGAACATCTACATCCTCTCTGACAAAGGCTTTCGATACCGTCAGTCACGAGGGTCTGTGGGCTATACTGTCCAAACTTGGCTGCCCACTGAAGGTTGTCAAGATTATACGATCCTTCCATGACGGCATGATGGCTCGTGTAGTGGAAAACAGCACTGTGTCTGACCCCTTCGCCGTGTCCAAGGAAGTGAAGCAAGGATGTGTGCTGGCACCAACCCTATTCAGCCTCATGTTCGCCACAATGCTGTTCTCTGCTCTCTCTCTAGTACCAATGCGGGGATCCCTGTCCACTACAGATGTGATGGCCGCTTCTTCGACTTCGACTTAAGGCACCTGAAGGACGGAACAAAAGTTCTTGAGGCCCTTGTGAGAGACTTCCTCTTTGCAGATGACTGTGCACTCGCAGCACTCAACGAACCAGACCTGTAAGAGCTTGCCAGTTGCCTGTCTATAGCAGCAAAGGCTTTTGGCTTGATGATCAGCCTGCGGAAGCCAGAAGTGATGCTCCAGCCAGCACCCGGCCTCTCTTCCCCAGAACCAAAGATCGTGATCGAGGACACGACCCTGAAGAATGTTGACAGCTTCGCCTACTTGAGAGATTCTTGTCTTCAACGTGTGGCTTGGATAAAGAAGTGTCCTTCAGCAGGCTTTGGAAGAGAGTGTGGGGAGAGCGTGGCATCACTCTAAGTACCAAGCTGGCAGTCTACAGAGCAGTCGTCGTCACCTCGCTGCTCTACAGCTGTGAGACCTGGATACTGTACATGAAACAACTGATGACTCTGGATCAGTTCCACCTCCGCTGCCTGCGTAAGATCATGGGCATCTCCTAGGAGGACACGATTTCCAACACAAAAGTGCTTCACAGTGCAAAGATGCCTGGTATCGAGGCGCTGATCATCAAAGCACAGTTGAAGTGGGTTTGGCATGTGGTACGAATGGACGACACGCGACTTCCAAAAATGGTCTTCTCTTCTGAGCTGGCAGCTGGAACAAGAAACACTGGGCGGCCACTCAAACGTTTCAAGACTGCCTGAAAGTATCACTGGCTTCCTGTGGCATCCCGCTTCAGGACTGGGAAACACTTGCCACAGACCGCAGTGCCTGGCGACTTGCTGTCCACAAAGGAGCAAGTGGCTTCGAAAAGCGTTTGCAGGAATTGGACCAGAAGCGCCAAGCCTGCAAAGAGAGGAGACCTGACCCAATGACAGCTGTTGCATGCCCAGAGTGCGGACGTATCTGTGTGTCCAGCTTTGGCTTGCGCTCACACTTGCAGAGTCACTGACGTGTTCGTCGACCACGACGGACATCCATGATGTAAAACTCTAATTAAAAATTAAGCTTGCATAAATTTTGGGAGAGCAATAGATGTTATGGATTTCGTAGTAAAAAAAAAAAAAATTGCTTTTAAAACATCGTATTTCAACTTAAAGATACGATGTCCTTATCCCTATCCCTTACGGTTACAATGAAGGTTACAATGAATTCCGGCTATATTAAAGGCCGGTTATATTGACATTTCGCCTATATTGAAAGTCTGCTGCGGTCCCGACCCAAGCCCTTCTTTTTCTTTGTTGGTAAAATTCGTTTATATTGAAATTGGCTATATTGAAACTTCGCCGCCTGTATTGAAATATATGGCCCGGGGAGTGCTTGACTCCACTTATGTTAAAATGTTTATATTGGACTCAGTGAGCTCGCTCTTAGACGTTGACGCATATTTAAAGGGGGACAGATCAGGCTGCGTTTATCTTTAAAAGAATGAAAGCGACATTTTCAACATGGACAAATGTGCACTCTCTTGGAGAATGTAATATGTAACCCCCCCCCCCCCCCCCCCCCCACCCTTCCACTAGAAAATCTACCCCTTCTCTCTTCCTTCTGCTTTCTGCCATTCTCGGATGATTATTGTTATTAACCTGTTGGAATTGTGTCCTTAATTTGCCTCTCTGAGAGAGGGGACTGCGATTGTTGCTGTTTGTTTGATTTTTTTTTTTTTTTTTTTTTTTTTTTTTTTTTGTTTGCTTTTTTGCTTTTTTGTTTGTTTTGTTTGTTTTTTTTTTTTGTCTGGCTGTCCACACCAACTTCAAACCACGATATCTCATGAATAGCTGCTCAGAAAGACTTCATTTTTTTATGGACGCTTAACAGCAGCATGTAAAGCTTCGTGATTTTCGCTTCCCATTTTACCCATTCCCATTTACTCTAAACAGAATATTTCATGAACAACAGCACACACACACACACACACACACACACACACACACACACACACACACACACACACACACACACACACACAAAAATCTTGGTAGGTATCTAAATGCACCATAGAGGACATTCTGATGTAACTTTTCCTTTTTCCACATATTCCCATTTTGTTTAGTCCTATTTCAGCTTCTCCCATTTTGCATACTCCTTTGTGTGTTTCCATTTTGGCTGTACCTTTTTGCATAAACAGGGTGTATTGTGAATGGCCATACAGAAATACTTCATTTTGGTAGAAAGCCAGACTATACTAAGACGTCCTGGTTGACTTCTTTCCCATGTCATCTAATCCCATTTATCCTAACTAGGATGTCTCATAAACGGCTGCATGGAAAGGCTTCAATGTTGGCAGGTAGACTGATTGCACCAAGGAAGGTATTCTGATTAACCTTTTCTCATTTCGCCTATTTCCATTGCTTATTCCCCATTTTGCCTAAATAGGGTAATTTGCGAATGTACACCTTTGAAGAACATCAAAACGAAATGTTTGGTGGGCAGACTGACTGCCTCAAGAGAGATATCCAAACTTTGACCTTTTCCATTTTGCCTACGCCCATTCCATCTATTGCTATTTTTGCGTAAACAAAATATCTTAGTGGTTGCTTGGGAGACAAAATTTACTTTTGGTAGACGATTTCACAAAGGGAACAAAGTTAGTCTCCCCCCCCCCCCCCCCCCCCCCCCCCCCCCCCCCCCCCCCCCCCTCAATTTTCTCAATTTGCCTAAACAGGATATCTAGTTGCGCAGCTTCCAAATATGATATTTTAATAATGGCTGTTGGCCTACTCTACAAACAAATTCATTTTGGTAGACATGTTGATTGCAGCATGGGGAACGATCTCATTGCTATGCTATTGTCGCTTTAAGTTTGTTTGTTGTGTGTGTGTGTGTGCGTGTGTGTGTGTGTGTGTGTGTGTGTGTGTGTGTGTGTGTGTGTGTGTGTGTGTGTGTGTGTGTGTGTGTGTGTTTTCTTTGTTTGTTTTTTTTAGGCAGATTTAGGCGGGACGGACGCATAAACGGATGGGCACAGGCACGTGCATGACTAAAATTAATACAAACTCAGGTTCACCTGAGAGGGGAAAAAAAAAAAAAAAAAAAAAAAAAAAAAAACCGATGAGGATAGCAGTAGCAGATATTGCAGCAGCAGCAGCAACAACAACAGACATGCACACTGCAACAACATACGTATACTAAATCAACCCCCTCTTTAAGTTGTTGTTAAAAAAAAAAATTAAAAAAAAAAAAAAAAAAAAAAAAAAGGGGGGGGGGGGGGGGGGGGGGGGGGGGGGGGGGGGAATATATTGAATTTCCTAAAAAAAAAAAAAAAAAAAAAAAAAAGACTCCGAGGACAATTTCAATATACGCGGATATTCTGATATATTGAAACGCCGGATATATTGAACCACAATTCTGGGCCCAGGGCGCTTCAATATAACCGAAATTCGCTGTAATAGGGTCATCAACATTGGCCTTCACCGTTCATGAATAGTCCTTTAACTGTCATGTCTTACTGTGTAATTCCCACATTCCCTGTCTGAGATATTAGTTTGATACGGTTTAAATATTCGCCAGAGGCATCTCTCTCTCTCTCTCTCTCTCTCTCTCTCTCTCTCTCTCTCTCTCTCTCTCTCTCTCTCTCTCTCTCATCCCAACATTCCCTGTCTGAGAATTTAGTTTAATTCGGTTTAAATATTTCCCAAAGGCCCTGAACATTTCTCTCTCTCTAGCTGCGGGCGTGTGTGTGTGTGTGTGTGTGTGTGTGTGTGTGTGTGTGTGTGTGTGTGTGTGTGCTTTACACCTATGATTCCAGAGGGGAGATATGTGAAACGGAACAAACAGTCAAGCCGTAAGAACTTTTTTCCAAAATCTATGCATTTATGCATATAAAGAAAAGACAAGGCGAATGACAGACAGACGAACGACAGACAGACCGAACACGAACAGACAAGCACACACACACACACACACACACACACACACACGCGCGCGCGCGCGCGCGCGCGCACGCACGCACACACACGCACCTTTCTTTCCGATCTGGTGCAAGATTTCCCATGAAATTTTATTTCTTGATTCATCAGAGGAAAAAGAACGGACGCACACATACAAAGAGAGAGAGAGAGAGAGAGAGAGAGAGAGAGAGAGAGAGAGAGAGAGAGAGAGAGAGAGAGAGAGACTGCGTGTGTTTGTGCGTGTGTGTGTGTGTGTGTGTGTGTGTGTGTGTGCCACGTGTATGTGTGAATGCGCGCAATTGTACATATATTTCTTTGGGACTTTTCCTGTACTTGAAAAGAAGTCCAGATGTGCTAATAATGTGTGTGTGTGACGCATCGGGCCGTGGACGCATGGGACCGTGGACGCATCGGACTTGGACGTAACGGGCTTGGACTTATCGGACCGTGGACGGATCGGACCGTGGACGTATCAGACCGTGGACGGATCGGACCGTGGACGGATCGGACCGTGGACGGATCGGACCGTGGACGGATCGGACCGTGGACGTATCAGGACCGTGGACGGATCGGACCGTGGACGGATCGGACCGTGGACGGATCGGACCGTGGACGGATCGGACCGTGGACGGATCACGTATCGTGGACGGATCGGACCGTGGACGGATCGGACCGTGGACGGATCGGACCGTGGACGGATCGGACCGTGGACGTAACGAGCTGACCCCCTAATTGACCACATCTATCTTTCTGAACCACATAACGTCATTGAGAAATGTGTGCCTTTGAATGGATGCAGCGACCACTTTCCAGTATGTATTACGTGGAAAAAAGGGGGATCAAAATTCCTAAAACAGGCCACAACATATACATATCACTTATAGATCTTTTGGACAATTCCATGAAGATAACTTTCTCACTGACTTCATGAATTCCCCTCTTATAAATGTTTCTAATTTCTCTGATCCAGAGAAAGCACTAGAATGTTGGCTACATACGTTTAATTGTTTATGACAAGTGTGCGCCACTCAAAAACGCATAGAGTTAAACATAGTGCACGACCAAAGTGGTATGACTGATGAAATGCAAGCTGCTTGTTTCTTACGCGACGATCTGTTTGAAGCAGAAGGGAAGTCGGATGGATTTAAAAGGCAACGTAATAAAGAGAATTCACTCAAACGGACAACAAAAAATGATTTTTTTTCGTGAACTCGTGGCCAACAAACAAACTTTGAAGTCCATATGACAAGCAATAAATGAACTTACGAATAAAACTTCACAGTCAACGATAAGTCCCGTAATCAGCATAACACCAAATGAATTCAACAAACAGTTTACAATAGTTGCAGAACACACTGTCAAAGAAAAGAATACTGACTCAAATGAACTACAAAAATTCAAAACTTTTGTAATGCTAAGAACATTCGTTCAGCTCCACCAGTTCCACCTATGACAGTCATTGATGTTTACAAAGCTTTATGCCAATTAAAGCAGACAGGAGGTCGCCGGCTTAACGGTATTGATGGAAAGATTCTGACACTATCAGCACCTGTTATATGTGAAACTCTTACCTACATTTACAATTTATGCATTGATAAATGCCACTTTTCCTGCTCAGTTCAAAGTTGCAAAAATATTACCCATTTTCAAATCTAGAGATAAATCTAATCCATCGAACTATAGACCTGTATCTATTTTGCCAGTTCTTTCAAAGCCCTTGGAAAAAAAAACACATAACTAAACATCTTTGCCGCCATTTTGACTCCAACCTACTAAATAAAAATCAATCGGGGTTCAGGAAACATCATTCTTGTTATACAGCACTTTATTATCTAGTGGATCAATGGCTATCCAATATTAATGAAAAAATAATATTGTGGCGCACTGTTCGTTGATTTTTTAAAGGTGTTTGATGTAACTGACCACAAATTGTTATGCGGGAAGCTTTTATCATATGGTATAGCAGGAAATACCTTCCAACTAATCACATCATTCCTAGAAGACCGTCAACAAACCGTTTGTGTCAACTACAATTTATCAGAGAAGCTACTATCCAACATGGCATACCCCAGGTCTATGTTAGGCCCGTTGCTGTTCTCAGTTTATATAAATGATCTCCTTCTTTATACTGAGGATACATGTGAACTCTTTTGTGATGATACCACTGTCCATAGAAGCAGCTCCAGTTTAGAAGCTGTTTTCACCTCATTACAGAAGAATGCTGATATCTTATGTATATTGGTTTAGTGTAATCACAGGTCACTGAATCCTAACAAAACAAAACTAATGCTGTTAACAACAAGGCAGAGCAGACAAAACATAATCACACAGCCTCCATCTGTTTTTGTCAATAATCAGCAAATTGAAGTGGCGGATAATCATCGAGTTCTAGGCGTATATGTTAATAATCTAATCTCTCTTGGTCTTATCACCTTCACAGTTTATGTAAATCAATATCCAGACAAACATATCAGCTGTGCAGGATTAAG